>NW_021030643.1:0-37809 GCF_004153795.1 Camellia sinensis | reverse complement strand
TTTCTAAATAGATCGTTACGGTATAGTGGTTTCTTGAATGTACCTCCATTTTTAATTTTCTACAACTTCCATTTTTATTTTTGTTCAACTTCCTTTTTTATTCAAATTTTCTTTTCTATTCAACTTGTACCCAGGTCCATGTTTTCAAACTCGTAGCATGAAAATCCCAGATTTGTGATACCCGGTTCATTAGGTACATTCGTATTTTTCATGTTTTCACACTCATGTTCTTCATGTTCATCAGCAGAGGGGAACCCAGAGTTTCCCGACCTCTTTTCCTTGCATGTGGCCCTCGGGAACGCACCTCGGTGAGGAGGTGTGGAACCTCGGCCTGGACCTGGTTGGTGCCCAGCATGTTTTCCGAAACCATTTGTGTACATACGAAACTTGTTGAAGGTGCATTCAATAGGCTTTGCCCTGTGTTTGTAGGACTTGGGCTTGTCTCGACCCCGACGTTTGAAGAAACTATGTGAGTGGTATTTTTAATAAAGCTATGTTACACTTGCTTTCATAAAATCTCGTCTTGCCTTGTTTTGAAAAGTACTTGATCTAGCATGAATGACTATCCCTACTTGTATATTAAGCACTATCTTCAACTGCACTCTTGTCTTGAAAGTCCTTAGCTGCAGGGGACTATACTGCAACTGTACTCTTGTCTTGAAAGTCCTTAGCTGCAGGGGACTATAATGCAACTGCACTCTTGTCTTGAAAGTCCTTAGTTGCAGGGGACTATAATGCAACTGCACTCTTGTCTTGGAATTGTCATCACCCTCTTGTATTAAGTAGATGTAATAACATCCAAAGAACTGGAAAGGCCGGCAATGAACTTGATTTCCCCTTGACTGTAAAGTATGCTATGTATTGTTTTGAAAGAAATCTTGGATGTCAATCATGCAAAACCTTTATTTCTAATATCATTCACTGAGTATCCAAGCTCACCCTCTCTATATATATGTAGGTGATGAACAAGAAGGCATTGAGGCCTAGACGTGATGCCGATGTGTTTTTGGGTGCATTGCCGACATGTTTTGAATTAGCATTTTTGTACCATCTTGAAGATCATGCTTCTTGGCTTATTTTTCATTTGTACTTGTATATGTCGGCTTGAGAAGCCTTTTGGTCAAGATGTGTTTTGTAACTCATTTCCTTATTGTATTTAAGTTGTAAGACTTTATAAAGATGTATGTCATTTCATTGGACTTAAGCACGGCTCTCATGGACTATTAGATTCTGTATATGTATATATGTAGCTTCCGCACTTGTAAGCCCCATATTTTATACTCTGATTGTGTGAGATTTTGTAAGTCGGCCTTTGGTAATCTCGGATTACTGGCCATCACGGCACCAAACTACTAAGGGCGGTTTGGGGGCGTGACAGTGTGATTGTGTTTCCTTATATTATACTCAGTATTATCAATATAAAAGGCATGAAGTCTAACTCATTCCCTAACCTTTTGTCTTCTCTAAACTTTCACGATATCAGAACCTCAACCCTAGCCCATCCATCCTTACCTCTATCGGCAATCCGATCTTGAGTCCAGGAGACCCGATGGCCACTGTCGACCCTTAGATAGCCACCGTCGACCTTTCAACAGCCCAAACCACACCTCCGCCAGCCTTGCCCAAGCCTTCAACAGTTCACCTGGGCTCTCCGATAGCCTATTAGGCTTAGTCGGCAGCTTCTCTAAGTTCCTAAGGGCCTGTCGGCAATCTCTCTGACTATCTAGGGGCCTATCAGCAATCCCTTGGCCTTCGTGGCCCTTGTCGACAGCGTCTCTAGTATGCATGACTCTGGTCGGCATCTCTAAGTCTTCGCTTACCTTCGTCTTCGTCTGTCTTGGTTGGATAGTCAACATCCTTTACTTCTTTCTCTTTTAATTCTCTTTTAAAACACAACCAAAGGAAAAAAAATAAAAAAAAATAATCTAGTGATGTAAAAAAAAAAAATTGGCTTCTTAAATTATTTATGCTTTTCTGGTTCTTTTTGTCCCGGTTCCTCCACTCTCATCTTTTGGGTTTGTGATTGGCTTTGTGATTGAGGACTAGTAAGTAGAGTCTCTATGGAAGATTTGACTAGTGAGTCTATTACCTCTCCGCCATCTCAGGGCGTGAGTTCGGTTATCCCTTCTCCTATGACTGATAACCTCTACCCTGGCCTTAAAATCCCCACGTCTCTATTTAATGGTCAGAATTTCCTCGTACGGTCATAGAGTCTGACTATTTTTCTGAAGAGCAGAGGGAGCCGATGTCGTTGTCACCCTGCTTGCCGAAGCTTTGCCCTTAGCCGAGATCATCACTTGCCAGAGTGCTCTTGCTGTCTAGCTTGTTGAATACACCTTGTCATGGTCTTGTCTTGTCAGTCAGTCACCTTTTTTAGTAGAGCCAATCAGCCGATGCCACGTGTCCCACCAGAGGATTAAGTCAGTGACTGTCGTGAAAACATATCTTTTTGTATCAAATCTTGTCTTTTAGAGAGAGAGACTCTAGGAAGAAGAAGGAGAAGCTTTTGAGCGAGAGAGTGAACCTGCAAGCTTAACCGTGGGAGTTTGAACCGTTAGATTCAAGTTGTGAGGACTTGGACTTTTGCCTTAACCCCGACGTTTGAAGAACTATATGAGTGGTATTTTTAATAAAGCTATATTACAATGTTTTGATAAGCTTTGCTTTGCTTTGTTTCGAAAAGTATTTGTTAAGCATGAATGATTATCCCTGATTTTTGTATCAAGTAGTATATTTGTTTTGATGACATTCTTGGAAAAGTCCTTAGTATCAGGGGACTATAATGCAACTGTACCCTTGTTTTGAAAGTCCTTAGTGCCAGGGGACTATAATGCAAGTGCACCATCGTTTGAGATATCTCCCTAGCTTTGTCTTGTTTTACCACTGACGGTTTACCACATGGGTTTGTTGTCCGGAATGTCATCATTTGCTATATGTTGATGCTAGTAAGCATCCCTTGAAGTTAAGGAAGATTTGTTAGATGAACGTAGTTCATCCCTTGTTATGTAAAGTTTGATATGTATTGTTTTGAAAAGACTTTGACTATTATTCATGCAAACCCTTTTATTATTTATATCATTCACTGAGTACCCAAGCTCACCCTCTCTATATATATATGTAGGTGATGAGCAAGAAGGCGGTGACGCCTAGATGTGATTTGCAAGCTTGTTTTGGATTTTTGTTATGTCGGCTTGACTTGTATTCATGTCGGCAAATCTTGAAAATTATGCTTCTCGACTTGTAATACTTGTATTTTGCATACGTCGGCTTGAGAAGCCTTTTGATCAAGATGTAATATGTACTTTACTTCATTTGTAACTAAGTTGTAACCCATGTGAAGATGTGTGCCATTTCATTTGACTTACGCACAGCTCTTATGGACCAATTAGATTTGTATGTATTGCTTCCGTACTTGTGAGGCCCATATATTTATACTTTGATTGTGTGTGGATTTTGAAAATTGGCCTTCAGTAATCTCGAATTACTGGCCATCACGGCACCATCCTACTAGGGGCGGTTTGGGGTCGTGACAGAATGGTATCAGAGCACAAGTTCCTTAGTATACGTTATTCACACACTTTGAGTCCTAAAGAGCATAGGATTTCCCCTTAGAAAGATGTTAGGATTGCATCATATTGCTTGCTATTTGAACAAGGTGTGCATCGTCTCGGCATGCTTAATTGTTACTTGCCTACGTGTTTATTTGCTCATTTTGTTTTAAAGTCACACTTTGCATACTCATAGCATCATGAGGAGAGGTAGACCTCCAGTTGGCCGAGATCAGTCTGAGGACAGATTAGACAGACTGGAAAGGTTAGTTGAAGGTTTGACCCGCGAGTTAAGGTAGACAAGGCAGCAGTACGCTAGTGCTACTTCGACTCAGGCCGAGCAGACAAACGGCCGAAATGCAGTTCCGCCTCTACCTCCACCTCCTCCAGTACCACAAGTGCTCCCACAGCCAGCTTTATATGGGGACGGCACGATAGCTTTGATCAGAGAGTTCAAGAAAATGAAGCCACCGAGATTCCAAGGGGGTATAGAGCCGATGAAAGCCGAAGCGTGGGTTTTGGAAATGGAAAAGCTGTTCGAGATCTTTCCCAGCACCGACACCCAGAAGGTGACATTAGCAGCCTTTACACTAGATGACGACGCTCGCAGATGGTGGATGATGGTTTGAGAAGGCAATCCAGACTTGACCTGGACCCGATTTTTGGAGTTGTTTCACACCAAGCACTTTCCCCTACGTGTTCAAGATCGCAAGACTACCAAATTTCAGACTTTGACGCAAGGCAGCAGAACAGTGGCTGAATACGACCGTGCCTTTACCGAGTTGGCGAGGTATGCACCCCACATGTTCAAAGATGAATATATGAAGGCTAGGAAGTTTGAAAGTGGGCTTCGTGGACCGATACAAGACCGAGTTAACATGCTCAACATGCCGACTTACGCCGGAGTATTGGACAAAGCCATTCTGGCCGAAGCTAACTTGAACAGATATCAGAGTTCAGGAGAGAGCCAAAGAAAGAGATAAAATTATGACAATCGCCGAGCACAATTTGGTACCAAGAAGAAAGCGAATGTTGGCAGTTCAAGCAACCCAAGGCAGGAAAGTGGTACTAAGCCGACATGTTCAAGTTGTGGGAAGCCACATTTCGGGGTCTGTCGTCGGGCGTCTGGAGCTTGTTATGAATGTGGTGAAATAGGTCATTATGTGAGGGACTGTCCTAAAGCAAAGGCTGATGATAGTAAGAAAGATGAGAATACCTCGGGTTCCGTACAGAAAGGTAACGTTGGGAAAGGACAGATGAGACAGGGCAGAGTTTTTGCACTAGTACCAGGAGACACTCAGAATGCTGAGACAGTGGTGTCAGGTATACTCCCAATTTGCTCTCAAAATGCATATATATTGATTGATTCGGGTTCTACGCATTCATTCGTTTCTACTAAGTTTGCCGAGAAGATTAATAGGAAACTAGAACCCCTTGATTATGTGTTATCTGTATCTACTCCATCTGGGAGATCTATGAATGTTGCATCCATCTATAGAGCATGTGTTGTTGTGATTGGGAATGTTGAATTGTTAGCTAATTTAATGCCATTGGACATAACTCACTTTGATGTTATATTGGGGATGGATTGGTTAGTGGCAAATCACGCATCCATAAATTGTGTTTCTAAAAGTGTCAGGTTAAAACCCCCAAACCTAGCCGAGGTCACGTTTCAGGGTAAAGGAGTAGTATCCCCACCTTACTTAATCTCATCCGTGATTTTATGGGAATTTACTTATTAATTTAATGGGAATTTAGTGAATAATTTACTGAGAATTTACTGAAAATTTACTCACTATTTACTGGAAATTTACTGAGTAATTTACTGAGAATTTACCAAGTAATTTACTGAGAATTTACTGAAAATTTACTGTGAATTTATGCAGTAATATAATGGTAATTTATTGAGAATTTACTCAGAATTTACTGAGAATTTACACAGTAATTTACTGGGAATTTACTAAGTAATTTACTGAGAATTTAATGAGTACTTTACTAGGAATTTAATGAGTAATTTGCTGGGAATTTACTCGGTAATTTACTGAGAATTTACTTGGAATTTACTACGTAATTTACTGAGAATTTACTGAGATTTTAAGGGAATTTACTGAGAATTTTCTGGGATTTTTTACGGGGTAATTTACAGAGAATTTACTTGGAATTAACTGCATAATTTAATTAGAATTTACTTGGTATTTACTGAGAGTTTAATGGGAATTTACTGTGTAATTTGTTGAGAATTTAATGAGTAATTTAATAAGAATTTACTGGGAATTTATTGAGAATTTATGGGGAATATACTCAAGAATTTACTGCGAATTTGCTGAGAAATTTATTGTTAATTTAATGGGAATTTACTAATTAATTTAGTGAGAATTTAAAAAGAATTTACTGAGTAATTTAATTAGAATTTATTGGGAATTTACTGAGAATTTACTAAGAATTTACATATTAATTTGCTTAGAATTTACTGAAAATTTACTGGGAATTTACTGAGTAATTTAATAAGAATTTACTAGGAATTTACTAATTATTTTAATGAGAATTTACTGAGAATTTACTAGGAAAACTGAGTAATTTACTGAGAATTTACAAGGAATTTCCTCAGTAATTTGCTGGAATATTACTGAGAATTTACTAAGTAATTTAATAAGAATTCATTGGGAATTTACTAATTAATTTAATGAGAATTTATTCGGAATTTAGTCAGTAATTTACTGAGAATTTACTAGGAATTTAATGAGTAATTTATTGAGAATTTGTTTTGAATTTACAAAGTAATTTGCTAAGAATTTACTAAGTAATTTAAGCAGAATTTACGAGGAATTTACTGAATAACTTACTGAGAATTTACTGGGAATTTACTCAGTGATTTACTGAGAATTTACTGAAAATTTACTGAATAATTTACTAAGAATTTACTGAAAATTTCCTGACTGTTTACTGGGAATTTACTGAGTAATTTACTGAGAATTTACCAAGTAATTTACTGAGAATTTACTAGGAATATACTGAAAATTTACTGAGAATTTATTGGGAATTTATTGAGTAATTTACTGAGAATTTACGGGGAATTTACTGAGAAATTTAATAAGATTTTATGGGAATTTTCTTATTAATTTAATGAGAATTTACTGAGTAATTTACTGAGAATTTATTGAAAATTTAAGGAGTAATTTACTGAGAATTTGCTTTGAATATGCAGAGTAATTTGCTAGGAATTTACTGAGTAATTTAAGAAGAATTTACGAGGAATTTACGGAATAAGTTACTGAGAATTTACTGGAAATTTACTCAGTAATTTATTGAGAATTTACTGGAAATTTACTGAGAATTTACTAGAAATTTACTGACTATTTACTGGGAATTTACTGAGTAATTTACTAAGAATTTACCAAGTAATTTTCTGAGATTTTTACTAGGAATTTGCTGGGAATTTACTGAGAATTTATTGAGTAATTTACTAAGAATTTACTGGGAATTTACTGAGAAATTTAATAAGATTTTATGGGAATTTACTTATTAATTTAATGAGAATTTACTAAGTAATTTACTGAGAATTTACAGGGAATTTACTCAGTAATTTATAGAGAATTTTCTAAGAATTTACTGCGTAATTTACTGTGAATTTACTGCGAATTTACACAGTAATATAATGAGAATTTACTAAGAATTTACAGGGAACTTACTCTGTAATTTACTGTTAATTTACTGGTAATTTACTGAGAATTTAATCGGTAATTCACTGGGAATTTACTAGAATTTAATGAGTAATTTAATGGGAATTTACTGCGAATTTACTGCGAATTTAGTAGGAATTTACTGAGAATTTACTGGGAGTTTTCTCGGTAATTTACTGAGAATTTACTTGGAATTTACTGCGTAATTTACTAAGAATTTTCTAGAAATTTACTGGGTAATTTATAGAGAATTTACTTGGAATTAACTGCATAATTTAATGAGAATTTATGCGAATTTAATGAGTAATTAAATAAGAATTTACTAGGAATTTACTCAAGAATTTACTAAAAATTTACTGGGAATTTACTGAGTAATTTACTGAGAATTTAATGGAAATTTACTAAGTAATTTACTGAGAATTTAAAAGGAATTTACATAGTAATTTGCTGAGAATTTACTGGGAATTTACTGAGAATTTACTAAGTAATTTAATAAGAATTTACTTGGATTTTACGAATTCATTTAATGAGAATTTACTCAGAATTTACTGAGAAATTGCTGCGAATTTACTGAGAAATTACTGGGAATTTACTGAGTAATTTACTGAGAATTTACAGGGAATTTCCACAGTAATTTACTGAGAATTGTCTGGGAATTTACTGAGAATTTTCTGGGAATTTCCTAAGTAATTTAATGGAATTTAATGGAAATTTACTTACTAATTTAATGGGAATTTACTGAGTAATTTACTGGGAATTTTCTGAGAATTTATTAGGAATTTACTGAGTAATTTACTGAGAAGTTAGTGAGAATTTACAGAGAATTTGTTGAGTAATTTACTGCGAATTTACTGAGTAATTTACTCAAAATTTACTGTGAATTTACCGAGAATTTACTACGTAATTTACTGAGAATTTAATGGAAATTTATTGTGTAATTTACCGAGAATTTACTAAGTAATTTATTGAGTAATTTGCTGAGAATTTATATTGAATTTCCTCAGTAATTTACTGAGAATTTACTGGGAATTTATTGAGTAATTTACTTAGAATTTACTGGGAATTTACTGAGTAGTTTACTGAGAATTTACGAGGAATTTACACAGTAATTTAATTAGAATTTACTAGGAATGTACTGAGTAGTTTACTGAGAATTTACTAGGAATTTACACAGTAATTTACTGGGAATTTTATGGTAATTTACCGAGTAATTTAATGAAAATTTATTGGGAATTTACTTAAATTTTACACAGTAATTTGCTTGGAATTTATTGAGAATTTACTGGGAATTACTTTGTAACGTACTTAGAATTTACTAGTAATTTACTGAGTAATTTACTAAGAATTTATTGGAATTTACACAGTAATGTAATGAGAATTTACAAGGAATTTCCTCAGTAATTTGCTGAGAATTTACTATAAACTTACTGAGAATTTACTAAGTAATTTAATATGAATTTATTGGGAATTTACTAATTAATTTAATGAGAATTTACTGAGAATTTAATGAGTAATTTACTGAGAATTTGCTGGCAATTTAGTCAGTAATTTACTGAGAATTTACTGGAAATTTAATGAGTAATTTACTCAGAATTTGCTTTGAATTTACAGAGTAATTTGCTGGAATTTACTGAGTAATTTAAGAAGAATTTATGAGAAATTTACTGAATAATTTACTAGGAATTTACTCAGTAATTTACTGAGAATTTACTGGAAATTTACTGAATAATTTACTGAGAATTTGCTAGAAATTTCCTGACTATTTACTAGGAATTTGCTGAGTAATTTACTGAGAATTTACTGGGAATTTATTGAGTAATTTTCTGAGAATTTACTGGAAATTTAGTCAGTAATTTTCTGAGAATTTACTGGGAATTTACTGAGAAATTTAATAAGAATTTATGGGAATTTACTTATTAATTTAATGGGAATTTACTGAGAATTTACAAGAAATTTACTTAGTAATTTACTGAGAATTTATTGGGAATTTAGTGGGTAATTTACTCAGAATTTGCTTTGAATTTACAAAGTAATTTGCTGGGTATTTACTAAGTAATTTAAGTTGAATTTACGAGGAATTTACTGAATAATTTATCCAGAATTTACTGGGAATTTACTCAGTAATTTATTGAGAATTTACTTGAAATTTACTGAATAATTTACTGAGAATTTATTGGGAATTTACTAAGTAATTTATTTAGAATTTACCAAGTAATTTACTGAGTAATTTACTGTGAATTTACGCAGTAATATAATGGGAATTTACTGGGAATTTACAGAGAATTTACTCAATTGTCACGACCCCAAACCGCCCCTAGTAGGATGGTGCCGTGATGGCCAGTAATCCGAGATTACCGAAGGCCAACTCACAAGGATCACACACAATCAGAGTATACATATGGGGCTAACAAGTGCGGAAGCAATACATACAAATCTAATTAGTCCATAAGAGCTATGCATAAGTCAAATGAAATGACACACATCTTTACATAGCTTTACAACTTGAATATAAGCAAAATAAAATACATATTACATCTTGACTAAAAGGCTTCTCAAGCCGACATATACAAAATACATGAACTACAAGTCAAGAAACATAATCTTCCAGATTGCCGACATCCTCACTGCCGACATAACATACATACAAAACACACATCTCGGCGTGGCTGACTTCTTGCTTGTTACCTACATATATATATAGGGAGGGTGAGCTTGGATACTCATTGAATGGTACAAGTAATAAAGGTTTTAAATGAATGATAACCGTGATCTTTGCAAAACATACATATCATAGCTTGTACAAAACATGGGATGAATCTAGTTCGTCAATCTTGATCTTACAAAACTTGTTTACTTACTTTGGATGTTAATAACATCTACATAATACAAGAGATGACATTCCGGGCTTACAAAACCCACGCGGTAAACCGTCAGTGGCAAAACAAGGGAATAATTGACCCGGAATCGATTAGACAAACCACCCGCACAAGGCCGTCGGTGGGGCCATCCATTCATAGACCGTCGATGGCAGAGATCTCTCATACTTAGTACTGCGAAAGGTTAGAGTCCTCCAGCACAAGGGACTTTAGTACTACGAAAGTTTAGAGTCCTCCAGCACAAGGGACTTTCCAAGAATGTCATCAAAACAAGATAATATTTGATATACAAAATAGGGTTAATCATTCATGCTTGATCAAATGCTTTTATCAAAACGAAACAAGGTTTTATCAAATCTTTATAACATGACTTTATTAAAAATACCACTCACTTAGCTCTTCGGACGTCGGGATCAAGGCAAAGGTCCAAGTCCTACAAACACATGGCAAAGTCTACTGAATGTACTTCTCAAAACAAGTCTTACATGCATGCAAATGATCTCGAAAAACATGCTGGAAGTCAAAACATTGTTTTACATGTTAGGGAGACATGCTGGGTACCAACCAGGTCTTTGCCGAGGTCCCACACCTCCTGGCCGAGGTGTGGCTACCTAAGCTATGTTTAATTCCATTACTTGCGTAGACGCATGTTTTTGATTGCGTAGACCGCATCGTTTAATTCCATTACCGTGCGTAACACCTGCACTGTTTTTTGATTGCGGTAGACCGCATGTTTACAATTCCATTACCTGCGTAGACCGCATGTTTTAATCCATTACTTGGCGTAGACCGCAATGTTAACTCCGTTCAACCCTTTATTGTCACGTCAATCCAGAGCGGTAGACCCCTGCCCCACTCGATGTTAAATTGCCATTACGTAGACCGCTTCGTTTTAGTTTCATCACCTGTCGTAGAAATCCTTGAATGCTAGTTTGAAGTGTCTTGGATGATGTTCATTTTGGTTGTTCGCGCATAAAAGGCAGATACGTCCTGCTGGTTTCGAACTTGAAATTGCTTCACGTCTGTGCGGATGTGATACATACGATCTCTAATCCTGCTAAATTTGTCACTCCGAACTTCATCTCGTTAGCTTAATTTGCGCTGTCACGCATTTCGAGTACACCACTATTTCTGCATTAGTTCATGCATTTTGGCTAACCAGTATTGTACCCTGTTAGTTTTGTTTTCTTTTCAAGGCACGATCATTATATGTACGGTTCATTTGAGGCTGGTGCAACCAGACGAACCGGGACAGGTATTGTATCTCCCGAGCTGAAGACATTTTGAGAATTCCATAATTTCTCTTAACGTCCCTTTCTGGCATTGTAGTGTAGTTTGTAGATATGCTTAAACTCGTCGCATGTTTGCTCATTACAGCGCTCTCCATTTGCATGCAATCATCAAGTTAATGCTCGCTCTGTGCATTGTCTGTGGCATCTTGCCCCTGCTGCCGGGCGCCACAACCTTATTTGTCTTGTGATGCTTGTCCTGAAGTCTCCGGCCCTTGATCAAAATCGGGTCGTCTCTGGGCTTTTGACATTCAACTTCCCGTCATCGTTAATGACTTATCGAGTTCTGTCAAAGAGGAGGCAACATTAGACACCGCCACTTTTTTTGACCGTGCCCTCAAAGAACTTGGACGTCACCGTTTTAGAACACTCGGTGATCATCCATGATTGTGTTCGTTCTTGGAGTTCCCGGGAGGTCTCGGCTCGCGCCGGCCTTGCCTCAGGATCCGAACTCGACTCGTAATTAGGTGTCTGGTTTTTTCGCCACCGAACCACTTTTTTTTGCTTAGCAGGGCGCAGGGAATGCCTGTGAGACACTCCCATACACCCACCGCAATGGCCTGGAGGCCACCGGCTGGCGTCTTTTGCTTCCATCGGCCAATTTTTGTTTGCCGGTCGGGCCATGCTTTTTTGCCGGACTAAAGCTTTTTTTGGACGCCGACCACTTTCTGTTCTCTCCACTTTATGGAGGATATTTTGTCCAGCTGTGATGCTCGGCACCCAACTCCTTTCGCCCTCCCTACAACCGTGTAATGGAGGGATTGTCCCTCTAGCCAAGCTTGTTGAAGTAGTAGCTTTGCAAGAGCGGATCACTTATAAGAGAGGAGGCTTTCCCTCATTGGTCTGGTTAGAAAAACAGAAGCCAAAATCTCGTCTTCGAGAGATATACAGATACATTTCTCTCTATACCCCTCTTCCTCCCTCTCCATTCTTGTGTGTGTTTCTTGGCCCAAAGGTGTGTTTTTTACCATTTACCTTTGGCACCAATTACACACACCAATTACACCTTAGTCCCGAGATTGAGGACTTGGGGGAGTGTTTCTTGAGTTTTTGGACTGGTTTTGGTCCAACAGAAGAGGTAGGCCATTTGTTCTTCAAGGGTTCCTTTCAAGGGTGCGCAATCTTCCCTTTTATTCCAAACTTGCATTGGTTTTCTACCATATCTTCTTTTTAGTGTTTTGGGCTCCTTGATGTATAACATAAAAAAGGCTCAGTATTTTCCTGCTCTAAACTTTCATTAAGGTCACTTTAGTGGTTAGACTTGCAAACTCAACCCTCTTAGGCCTTGTTTAGCCTAATTTTGGTGCCATTTTGATAAGGTTTTGTTCACTTCAGCCTCTTGATGCTTTTGATCCACAAAAATCAGTGTATTATCTGTGTCAAACCAAAGTTTGGTTTGAAGTCTTGCAATAGGGGAGGGCACCCCTCCTCCTCTTTATGGTTTATGTTTCGCTTGCTTTTTGGGCTACCAAACGGATAGCATGTGTGCTTGTTTGTTCAATTGGAATTCATTTCAGTACTTTTTTGGCATCTTAGGTCTCACATAACCTCTTGTTTTGGTCGGTGATTTGGCCTCTGTATCGCACTTGTTTGGTAGCTTGCTTTTGTAATTGCTCGCATCGTTGCTCTTTAGAAATACATCCCATAGATTAGCCATGATTTTGTGTGTGTTTGGCTTGGTCTTCCATGAAGATTTTAGCATTGTTTTTCCATGCTTAAAATCTGTTGGTTATCAACTTGGGGCATGTTTGGCATATTTGTTATGGTTCTAAATGGTATTTTGGCTTGTGAGCCCTCAAGTATATGAGTCCATAGTGGCCTTTGGTTGGTCTACTTTTGATGAGTAGTGAAGGTTGTTTGCCATGGCCATTTTAGTCCAAAAGTCATGGCTTGTATGGTGTGCAATCGCATGGCCCTTTCAACCTTGAGGGTGTGTCCTCTTTGCCTCAAGGAATGAGCCTTAGTGGCACATGCTTCATGGGAGATATTGCTTAGCTGCCATATTTGAGGAGTTTTTTGGGGTCCTATCTGTTGGCAACTGCCAAAACTCTGTTTTTACTGTTTTGATCAGCCATGAATGGCCATCGTTGGTGGGTAAGTTGGTCTCCCTAGTGTCTTAGCTTTGGGAACCATAGGTTTGCTTGTTAAACATGAGTTGATTGTCTATCATTTTAAGCACTTTTGGCCACTGGTTTGAGAAGGTGAACGGGCCTTGCCCCTTTGCCACTTCAAAGCCCCTTGCATGCTTGCCCCATGTTTGTTCGCAGTCATTCTGTTCCATTAAGCTTTGTAGCAGCAGTCAACTTCCATGGTCAACTTTGCTGCCATGTTTGCATCATGTTTTGTATCTTGTGCCTTGGTATCAATACATTTTGTCATCGATAATCTGCATCATGTCGCCTTGTTCTGTGTTTTTTATATCTGGTGGCATGTTACAGTTTGAGGCCTTGTTGAGCGCATTAACAATGATTGCCATTTACTTGGTTTGGGGTGTCAAACCAAGTGTGGGAATCAAGGATCATTCATGCTTCAAAAGTGGATGCAACGCGCCTTGATTCCCCGCTCATCGGGACTTTGACTCTCAACCGTTGATAAGGCCTCGGTTTTTCATGTGTTTGTTGCAATGCATTTTCACTATCCAAATGCGCAAATTCGACTCCTTTGACTTCACCATGCGTACCATTGATGAATTCCAAGGATCGACAAGTCCATGCTTTCTTTTGGTCCAAAATATGCATAAGAAGCTAGGACCATGCTTAACATGTGTCCAAAACTCCATAACTATGCACTGCCTGTCCTCTGTTTGTGTCAATTGTCTCATTGCAGGAGTTTTCTGCCGACGGGCAGAAATTTAGTGCCGACCGGCACTATCTGGAGTCGCGATGATCTGATAAACGTGGCCGACGGGAAATTTTGGAGTGCCCGGTGGCAATTCTGTCTGGCCGGTTTGGTCGGCCCTGCAGGAATGCAACGAGTAGCTTGTTCCAGGCACTTTGGAAATTTTTCGAGAAAGACACAGGCAGACAAACAGAGGTGACAAGAGTAATAGTACGGTGTTTCTCCCGGGCAGGAACGGATTCGAGCATACGCATCATACATGGGCAGCGCCCGAGCAGAGGCTGTGGCCCACCTCTTTTCATTCTTTGGGCTTCCTTTTTTTTAATTAAATTAGGAAATTTTGTAATAATCTTTATTCTGTTCATTATTTGGGACTGTACATATTAATCTCGAACTAACCCTCCTGAGTGAGGGTAAACATGTACATAAGTGGTGGTGATACGTGTGTGTCGTGTCGTTCCAATCCCCATTTCTTCTTCTTCCTTTTATTTACCAGCTTAATGATCGGTAGATAGGGCAATTTTGAAATTCAGCATACCTTCATGATATGACATGCGATGCATTCATGCATCCTGTTAAACAATGCAGCCGGGCTCGGTACATATAGCTAAAACCGCATTCGTATTTCCAAAATTCCAAAATTGAATACATGAATTAATTGGTTGCATAATGCGTACTGCCATATCTAGGTTATCAACGCGAGCGTAAACCGCAATTCGTATGTGTTGCATAGGCAAAATAACATGAACTAGGACACCGCTACTTTGCTAACGAGTAGTTTAATTGTTTTTGAAGCACGGAAGTACAATGTAACGTGGTTATGCTTTTAAGCATCCCAACACTGCGTGTGATGTTGCCATAGAGTCAATGCTTGCCATGCGCTAAGTGTTTATACATGAGATAACACTTGCTTGAAATGCCTGTGGGTGGAGGTTCCAAACTGCTTATAATTGGGGATAATGCGTTTTAAAACTATCATTTGTTTTAAGCCCACAGATTCAGGTGGCCAAGAAACCGTCTTTTCTAAAAGCCCACTTGAGGTGGCAAAATCTGTCATCTTTACGGCCTCTTACGATAGCAAACCATTTTCCAAAAACAATAACATAGAAAATGTTATCGTCGCAACTTTGGGCGAATCTGTGGTCTATAACTCGTAGTTAGTTGTGCGACTAACTAAGTAATTACTAGGCTTAAGTAATTGTAATTCAAGAACAATCGTAAAGCTTTATCAAAAAACCGAATTTTTCACGGTTAGTAAGACGGCCGGTCTTCGGACCCGGCGCGAAAAGGGGTGCTCATAGCTGACCTTCCCCGAATCGTTAACCTCAAGCTCCCCGAGCGAGACAACTCCCGGTGATGACGGCATGTTTGGCCTTCGGCACCGAGAGTCAGGGTTTCCTAAATTCTCCCATTTATAAGTATTTAGGTGCGACTCCTGTATATGGCAAGCAGTCCAGTTTGGCACTACTTTTTCAAAAATCTGTTTGTCAAAACGATTTGCCAGATTTGGACTCTTTGGTTCAGATTAAGAACCGTGACATAAATCGAGAGTCCGAACTGTAGCACGAGGCCTCCCTCCGCGGGCGCTGTTACATCTGCCCTCTCCATATCAGTGGTGATGTCTGCCATGAGTGACAGATGGACGTTGCCGGGGATGAAGTAATGGCATCGGAAATCGGAAATTCAATTCGTAGAAAGGAGTTCTTTCAAGTGTTTTCCCATCCTAGCCAGCCTAAGGATTATAAAAAAAACTAAAAATAAACAAGGAAATGGGATTCGAAATGAAGAAGTAGAGAACTTACAAGAAGCAGAAGAGATAATGAGAAACAGGAGGAAGTTGCAGAGGTCACAAAATTGAGGTATATCGAAAGGCAAACTAGAAGCTTTGAGTATTCAAAAAACTTACACTCGAAGGGACAACATTGTTTCAAATCACATCAAATGAAGGAAGCGTATGAAGAGACGGGAAGATGTAATGATTCCTGAGAAGCGTGTTCTGACATGCGTTGGAATGAGGTTAATCGCCGTTCTTTCCTTGACTTTTCAAGTTCAAAACCAAACATGCTGACTAACTGGCGTTAATAGGATGTTTGGGGGGAAATTGTGGGAGCCGGATATTATGGGGGCAACAAAGTCAAATAACGGTATGAGGACAGTCAAGGATGAAATTTGTGCTCGGCTTCATCCTGGATGATCCTAAAGCCGAATATATTAATCGGCCGTGGAACCAGTCGAACTAAGGCTGAATACATAAACGTGCAATGGATTAAGGGTAAGCCCGATCCTGAGGCCCAAAAGAAAAATATAAATAGAGGAGCATCAGCCAAAGAAAGGTATGTGAGAACAAGTAAGATTAACTTAAGATATAAGCAACCAAGAGAGTATATACTGACTTATCCGTTAGAGTGCTAATTCTGGCACTCCCGACTGGAGTGTTCATTCATTTTTAGGTGACTTGCTGAGGATCAAAAGCATTCTACAGGATCTAGAGAGTATTTTCAAAACCACTTCTCTACACAAACCATGCTAGAATTACAACATGCATGTGAGAAAAGCTTTAAATACAACTTTAAAATGCTAGGAAATATGCATGCATGTATGGAATGACTTAGCTTTCTTCAATTCTAGCTCAATTCCCATATTAATTCACCTATTTTACTTGTATTCATGTGCTAAATGACTCAATTCCAAGGTTGCAAGGTTGAGCTCTTACCTAGGCTACCCAATTAAGCTTCAATTAGTCAAAATCTTGAGTAATTCTCCAAATCTCCTAGCAAATTCCTTGTTAAAGACTTCTCCCTAGTCTCTCTCTCTCTCTCTACACGTTGTGTGTGTGAGAGAGAGCTTAAAATATGTTAGAATGAAGAAAAGAGTGAGTGAGAGCATATAAGAAGCCTTATATAGGCTTACCTAATGATAGTTAATTAAGGCTAATTACGTGGGATTAAATTAATCTAATTTAATTGTTTTGAATCGAATTTCAATTAAACCTACTATAAAATTTCAAAAATTCTAATTAACATAAAAACCAAGTCAATTTCTGAATCGGATGCCGATAAGGCCTTCAATTTGCAAATCAAAACAGAAACATGAACAGATTTTCCTACGTTAAACAGATATAAACACAAATAATGCAACACGTATGTAATTAATTCAGAATTTGATCTTAATAACTTATTAGACATATGAAATCATGGATTAATGTTAATCATGGGTCGGGGTTGTTACAATTACTACCTATGATGAGCATATCATCCACATAAAGACATACTATAACATAACCCTTGCTTGTGTTTTTAATATAAACATATTTGTCACATTCATTAATTTTGAAACCATTTGACTTCATTGCTTTGTCAAATTTCTCATGTCATTACTTTGTTGCTTGTTTTAAACCATATAATAATTTAACCAATTTACACACTTTTTTTTTTCTTTTCCTAGAGCAGAAAATCCTTCTGGTAGTTCCATGTAAATTTCTTTATCTAACTCACCATTTATGAAAGCGGTTTTCACATCCATTTGATAAATTTCCATATTGTACAATGATACAATAACAATTAGCATTCTAATAGATGTTATTCTAGTAACCGGTGAGTATGTGTCAAAGTAATCAAGGCATTCTTTTTGTCTAAAATCTTTTACCACAAGTCTTGCCTCGTATTTGTCAATTGATCCATCCGCTTTCATTTTTCTTTTAAAAATCCACTTATATCCAAGAGATTTACACCCTGGTGGTAAATCCACCAATTCCCAAGTGTGATTTTGCAAGATAGATTCAACTTCGCTGTTTACAACCTTTTTCCATAAAGGAGCTTCAGGACTGGACATAGCCTCTTTAAAAGTTAAAGGCTCATTTTCTAACAAAAATGTTAGAAAATTTAGACCAAAAGATTTTGAGATTCTAGAACGTTTACTACGCATACGTTCCTCTTCATCAATTTGATCTATCTCTTGCTCTTGTTCTTGACCTTGTTCTTGATCATGACTAATAATAGCATCATAAGATCTTTTATTATTACTAGTCTGTTGTCCAGTCTTATTTGGAAATACATGTTCGAAGAATGATGCATTCCAAGATTCAATAATAGTACTTACATGCATTTCGGAATGTTTTGATTTATGAATCAAAAACCGATATGCACTACTATTCTTGGCATAACCAACGAAAATACAATCAACGGTTTTAGGGCCTATCTTAGTCTTTTTAGGACTAGGAATAGTATCAGGACCCAAACCCGCCCCTATGGGTTTAGCGTTGTAACTGGCCAGTAATCCTTGGATTACCAAAGACTTCTGGACAAAATAACATATAATTAGGGGCTGCGGAAGCAAATATACAAAATACAATGTCCATCGAGCCATGCAGACATACATGGGACAAAAATAATTTTTATAAGCTTTTACAAACGTATATGTGACGTTACATAGATACAGTAATTATACGCCACTCCATGTACAAATCACCAAATAAAAACTGTTCACAACCCAAAAGTAAACAAAGTTTTACATGTTCATAAATCATTGCCACAAGGCTTGACTTGATCGGAAACCTCCTAAGGAGGTGCAAAAGGTGGCTGACAAAACAGGATTTTAGGCCATCAACCCTGGGCCTGGTCGCGTGCCTGATCGCCTACATACATAATATAAATGGTGAGTGGGAGCCTAGCGAATAATAACCAAGTAAAGGGTTTTAATGAATGTTGTCCAAAATTAGTAGTTAATAGAAATAGGTTCATGATCATGTTTAGAGATTAGACTTCATAACAGAAACAGATTTAGTTTCATACTCAATATTGGAATTTGCAGTTAATCATACGTGGTACATTCATTAGCCCTAACAAAAACAGTTGACCCATAAAGGGACGGCCATAAAGGCATACAGTTGATTCACGTGCATGGAGATGATACAGTTGGCTCATGAGACGTACAGTTGACCCATAAAGGGACGTATATAGAAGGATCCATAACAATTGGCTCATGAGACGTACAGTTGACCCATAAAGGGACGTATATAGAAGGATCCATAACAATTGGCTCATGAGACGTACAGTTGACCCATAAAGGGACGTATATAGAAGGATCCATAACAATTGGCTCATGAGACGTACAGTTGACCCATAAAGGGACGTATATAGAAGGATCCATAACAATTGGCTCATGAGACGTACAGTTGACCCATAAAGGGACGTATATAGAAGGATCCATAACAATTGGCTCATGAGACGTACAGTTGACCCATAAAGGGACGTATATAGAAGGATCCATAACAATTGGCTCATGAGACGTACAGTTGACCCATAAAGGGACGTATATAGAAGGATCCATAACAATTGGCTCATGAGACGTACAGTTGACCCATAAAGGGACGTATATAGAAGGATCCATAACAATTGGCTCATGAGACGTACAGTTGACCCATAAAGGGACGTATATAGAAGGATCCATAACAATTGGCTCATGAGACGTACAGTTGACCCATAAAGGGACGTATATAGAAGGATCCATAACAATTGGCTCATGAGACGTACAGTTGACCCATAAAGGGACGTATATAGAAGGATCCATAACAATTGGCTCATGAGACGTACAGTTGACCCATAAAGGGACGTATATAGAAGGATCCATAACAATTGGCTCATGAGACGTACAGTTGACCCATAAAGGGACGTATATAGAAGGATCCATAACAATTGGCTCATGAGACGTACAGTTGACCCATAAAGGGACGTATATAGAAGGATCCATAACAATTGGCTCATGAGACGTACAGTTGACCCATAAAGGGACGTATATAGAAGGATCCATAACAATTGGCTCATGAGACGTACAGTTGACCCATAAAGGGACGTATATAGAAGGATCCATAACAATTGGCTCATGAGACGTACAGTTGACCCATAAAGGGACGTATATAGAAGGATCCATAACAATTGGCTCATGAGACGTACAGTTGACCCATAAAGGGACGTATATAGAAGGATCCATAACAATTGGCTCATGAGACGTACAGTTGACCCATAAAGGGACGTATATAGAAGGATCCATAACAATTGGCTCATGAGACGTACAGTTGACCCATAAAGGGACGTATATAGAAGGATCCATAACAATTGGCTCATGAGACGTACAGTTGACCCATAAAGGGACGTATATAGAAGGATCCATAACAATTGGCTCATGAGACGTACAGTTGACCCATAAAGGGACGTATATAGAAGGATCCATAACAATTGGCTCATGAGACGTACAGTTGACCCATAAAGGGACGTATATAGAAGGATCCATAACAATTGGCTCATGAGACGTACAGTTGACCCATAAAGGGACGTATATAGAAGGATCCATAACAATTGGCTCATGAGACGTACAGTTGACCCATAAAGGGACGTATATAGAAGGATCCATAACAATTGGCTCATGAGACGTACAGTTGACCCATAAAGGGACGTATATAGAAGGATCCATAACAATTGGCTCATGAGACGTACAGTTGACCCATAAAGGGACGTATATAGAAGGATCCATAACAATTGGCTCATGAGACGTACAGTTGACCCATAAAGGGACGTATATAGAAGGATCCATAACAATTGGCTCATGAGACGTACAGTTGACCCATAAAGGGACGTATATAGAAGGATCCATAACAATTGGCTCATGAGACGTACAGTTGACCCATAAAGGGACGTATATAGAAGGATCCATAACAATTGGCTCATGAGACGTACAGTTGACCCATAAAGGGACGTATATAGAAGGATCCATAACAATTGGCTCATGAGACGTACAGTTGACCCATAAAGGGACGTATATAGAAGGATCCATAACAATTGGCTCATGAGACGTACAGTTGACCCATAAAGGGACGTATATAGAAGGATCCATAACAATTGGCTCATGAGACGTACAGTTGACCCATAAAGGGACGTATATAGAAGGATCCATAACAATTGGCTCATGAGACGTACAGTTGACCCATAAAGGGACGTATATAGAAGGATCCATAACAATTGGCTCATGAGACGTACAGTTGACCCATAAAGGGACGTATATAGAAGGATCCATAACAATTGGCTCATGAGACGTACAGTTGACCCATAAAGGGACGTATATAGAAGGATCCATAACAATTGGCTCATGAGACGTACAGTTGACCCATAAAGGGACGTATATAGAAGGATCCATAACAATTGGCTCATGAGACGTACAGTTGACCCATAAAGGGACGTATATAGAAGGATCCATAACAATTGGCTCATGAGACGTACAGTTGACCCATAAAGGGACGTATATAGAAGGATCCATAACAATTGGCTCATGAGACGTACAGTTGACCCATAAAGGGACGTATATAGAAGGATCCATAACAATTGGCTCATGAGACGTACAGTTGACCCATAAAGGGACGTATATAGAAGGATCCATAACAATTGGCTCATGAGACGTACAGTTGACCCATAAAGGGACGTATATAGAAGGATCCATAACAATTGGCTCATGAGACGTACAGTTGACCCATAAAGGGACGTATATAGAAGGATCCATAACAATTGGCTCATGAGACGTACAGTTGACCCATAAAGGGACGTATATAGAAGGATCCATAACAATTGGCTCATGAGACGTACAGTTGACCCATAAAGGGACGTATATAGAAGGATCCATAACAATTGGCTCATGAGACGTACAGTTGACCCATAAAGGGACGTATATAGAAGGATCCATAACAATTGGCTCATGAGACGTACAGTTGACCCATAAAGGGACGTATATAGAAGGATCCATAACAATTGGCTCATGAGACGTACAGTTGACCCATAAAGGGACGTATATAGAAGGATCCATAACAATTGGCTCATGAGACGTACAGTTGACCCATAAAGGGACGTATATAGAAGGATCCATAACAATTGGCTCATGAGACGTACAGTTGACCCATAAAGGGACGTATATAGAAGGATCCATAACAATTGGCTCATGAGACGTACAGTTGACCCATAAAGGGACGTATATAGAAGGATCCATAACAATTGGCTCATGAGACGTACAGTTGACCCATAAAGGGACGTATATAGAAGGATCCATAACAATTGGCTCATGAGACGTACAGTTGACCCATAAAGGGACGTATATAGAAGGATCCATAACAATTGGCTCATGAGACGTACAGTTGACCCATAAAGGGACGTATATAGAAGGATCCATAACAATTGGCTCATGAGACGTACAGTTGACCCATAAAGGGACGTATATAGAAGGATCCATAACAATTGGCTCATGAGACGTACAGTTGACCCATAAAGGGACGTATATAGAAGGATCCATAACAATTGGCTCATGAGACGTACAGTTGACCCATAAAGGGACGTATATAGAAGGATCCATAACAATTGGCTCATGAGACGTACAGTTGACCCATAAAGGGACGTATATAGAAGGATCCATAACAATTGGCTCATGAGACGTACAGTTGACCCATAAAGGGACGTATATAGAAGGATCCATAACAATTGGCTCATGAGACGTACAGTTGACCCATAAAGGGACGTATATAGAAGGATCCATAACAATTGGCTCATGAGACGTACAGTTGACCCATAAAGGGACGTATATAGAAGGATCCATAACAATTGGCTCATGAGACGTACAGTTGACCCATAAAGGGACGTATATAGAAGGATCCATAACAATTGGCTCATGAGACGTACAGTTGACCCATAAAGGGACGTATATAGAAGGATCCATAACAATTGGCTCATGAGACGTACAGTTGACCCATAAAGGGACGTATATAGAAGGATCCATAACAATTGGCTCATGAGACGTACAGTTGACCCATAAAGGGACGTATATAGAAGGATCCATAACAATTGGCTCATGAGACGTACAGTTGACCCATAAAGGGACGTATATAGAAGGATCCATAACAATTGGCTCATGAGACGTACAGTTGACCCAAACCAAAATTAATTTCTGACAAACTTCACAAATAAATATTCTGAATTGTTAATGACACCAGTATATTACTATTAGTTGTCAAAGAAAATAAACAATATATTACTACTATTTGTCAAACAGTATATTACTACTATTTGTTTTTCCAACAAGAATATTTCTTTGTAAAACCACATAAAATAATTTCTGCAAGAAGAAGAAAAGAAGAAAATGAAACAAACGAAAATTTCTGTATAAACAGAATAATTCGAATTTGTCTTAAGATTATTGGAACAATCTTCTGTGTAAAATAAATAACTTGAAACTAAATCAAACAAATAAAATAAATTACTTACCGAATTTATTTACCAAAATAAAAAATACAAAATAGATCAAGTCGAGTGTGTGACACTCTGTCTTTAAGACCAATTCGCCCCGCTTCGGTGCTTACGGATAAAAGACGTCTATCTTCCAATATCTAATGATCTTTACATAAATTGTAGTAGTACTCCAAACAATTTGTACGGTGAACCAAACCTGCGTTCTATACTCTCTAATTTTTTTTTTCCTAAAAACTAGTATGAAGAAAATTTATGCAAAGGAGCAAAACCGAAAGGAACCAAGAGAATTTCAGAGTTTCTCAGATGTAGAAATCTACTGAAAAGGCCTGGTATTTACAGCAGATTGGTGACCAAACAATTTGTCTGAACAGGTGCACTTTCAAATCGAACATATTCAATTTCAAACTAAATAGGTACAAACAATTTTTAGATCTGTTGGAAACTGCTGGGCAGTTTTGAATTTGTCTGGGCAGTTTTATAACTGTTTAGACAGTTTGAATCGTTGGAGAGGAAGGAATTTCGGAAGGAGGAGGCACAAAGTTGGACAAAAAATTTGAATTAATTTCATTTAGAAAAAATAAATTTTCCCGCAAGAATTTGAAAAAATTCAAATTAATTTTTTTCAAAAAATTAATGTTAGAACCGACCCGACCCACAACCCACAACCCACACCCACGGCTGGCAGCGGTGCGCGTGTGGTGGTTTGATCCAAGATTCACTTTGTCCATAACTCCTCCCTTCTACAAACTTGGGATGTCCTTAGGGGCCCAACCCAAGTGTTGCCACTTTACTAGAAAACTCACATTTAATTCTTTAATTGTTCATTCTACGAACTCGAAAACGACATCAACTTCCTATTCACTCATAAATGGTTTTGACGAACTGTCTTCATCGTGTGACTTACCATGCGGCAAAGAACACGTCACCTTTTTCAACCCACCCCAAAAGACGTGTGGGTCCCATCCAAATTTGAGCTCAAAAATGACCCAAAATAAGCCTATAAAACCATTATTTCCAACAATTTTTTTATATAATGTATACACATCTTCATGTAATTATTATATTTAAATACACTATGCTCAATTATGCGATATAATTTGCTTTACATTTTTTTTTCTGCCCCGAAGTTCCTATTGTAATGAGTATTTATAATAAAGTAGTAAAGGTACAACCACAATTCTAACCCTGAGCAATCGAGATTTATCAAGTGTTGGATTGGTTCGATTTTTAAGTCTATTTTGAGACAATGGTTAAAATTTTATTTTTTTAATGTTTATATGTGAGGGGGTAATGTGATTAAAAATGAATTAAAAGTTAGCTTTTGACCCTTTTTTGTATGTTCCCAAATGACTCCTAAATGTTGATTTAATTTTTAAGAGTTGTTTTGAGTATAACTTATAAGATAATTTTCTTGTTTATTATGAAAACACGTATAAAAAGTATAGAAATAATATGACTCAAATAAGTCAACAAGCCAATAAACTGACTTTTTTAGATGCTGCCAAAACAAACCTTGTAAATTTTGAAATTGACAAAGATCTAAGTGATTTTAAATTTAACTTTAATTCAAATCAATCCAGTTCAAATCCCTGTTAACTTCATGGGCATCATATTAGGTTTGGATTTGGGTTACCATATTAATGCCCACCAATCAATCTGCTTAGTTTTAATTTTCAGAATTTACTTTTCAAATTTTTTTTTTTTCTATATATATATTTCTTTTCATTGATCTTTTTTAATATTTTAAGCAATTTTTTAAATATTTAAACACACCTAATATAAATACACTTAAAAAGTATAATTTTTGTGAAAAAAATCTTTAAAAAATTCACTAAATTCTAAAAATATAAAAAAATATGAAAATTTGGTATATTTTTCATATTTTTGTATATTTATTAATTTTTAAAATATTTTTCACAAATTTTTTACTTTTAGATATATCTAAGTAAGGTGCATCTAAAAGAAGTAAAAAAATTACTTTAAATTTTAAAAATATTCACTAAAAATAAAAAAATACGAAAAATAAAAAACTCTATTTTTAAAAAATTAAATTCAGAAAATTAAAACCAATCACACTGAATAATATTAGGTTTGGGTTACCATATTAAGGAACCTGGGGGTGCTGCTGTGCTCCTGTGGAGGATTTTTTCGAGTCTTTTTTTATTATTTGAACCATTCATATTGTAGGATTTGTTAAATAGATCATTCATGCAAAAAATCAATTGATTGGAAATCTATAATTTTATAACAAGAGTACATTTGTTTTTTTTAAAAATAAATGGTTAACAGTATCTCGATAATTTTTGTAAAACAATTTGAATTGATCATAGGGTTACGAATTTTTGATTAACTTGATTTTTTGTGTGGATGATATACTCGACAAATCCTACAGTATGAACGGTTTGGATCATCGAAGAAGACTCTAAAAAAGCCCCCACGGGCTCACAGTAGATCGCTGCTGGCAGCCCCAGGTCCCATATTGAGACCCACCATTAGTTTCATTTGTATAATATAGGGTTTGGGTCACCATAATAAGATCAAACCATTAGTGGTGCATGGTGGGCTTGTTCTGAGGTAGTGCATGGTGGAGGCTATGGTGTGGAGGGTCTGCTATGATAGATTTGTATGATGGTTTTTGTGAGATAAGTAAGGGTCAGTAGAGAGAGATAATTGAGAAATAAGGATTTTGAGATAAATTTGTGGTTTTTGTGGGATAAACGAGGGTACTGGTGAGA
The DNA here is from genome assembly GCF_004153795.1 of Camellia sinensis. Taxonomy (NCBI): domain Eukaryota; kingdom Viridiplantae; phylum Streptophyta; class Magnoliopsida; order Ericales; family Theaceae; genus Camellia; species Camellia sinensis. The sequence continues at coordinate 11,565 of NW_021030643.1, read as the reverse complement.
GATAATTGTGAGTCAATAGGGATTCTAAGATAAGTTTACATTGTTGAAAACATTAAATGTTGATTTTATTTACCCAACAAAAATTAAAAATATTAAATTTTTTCTATTTACACTCTTCATAATACTAAACATGCTCGAATGTTTACAAATATTTCAAACACTATGTCTAGTCCACTATTAACCTTCATTTTCAATTGCTATTGTCGCTTTATCCAATTATCAACCACAATCCCTTTTCTATTGATGACTCTTCTCATCTGCTATAACCTACAATCCCATCTCCCTTTTCTCTTCTAGCAACCATCTTTATTACTACTACTACTACCGTTGCTACTACTATATACTTTTGGCTCTTTTTACAGTTGCAACCTTCTTTTTTCTGCTACGACTCTCTTTTAAGTTTCTTCTCTGCTACAATCAATTCATTCCCTATATACTTTTCCTTCAAATCCCATTTTCCTGCCATGATCTTCTTCCATAACTTTCCAAACCGCTTTGACCTTATTTTTAGATCCATTTTCTTTCTTGTAGCCTCATTTTTCATTTCTTACCAATGCAATTGACGAGATAGGAAAAAAAAAATCATATTTATGAGAGGAGAGTGGCATGCTACAATATAGAAACTAAGGATAGCGATGACAATAGTGACAATGATGATAATATGTGAAGATAATAATAAATAAATAAGCGAGTTAAGAAATTAAAGTGCAGTTGTTTTAGAATTTTGAGATTTTTTTTTTGTTGTTGATAATTTTAGATGAAGGGGAGATTGTAATAAATAAATATATAAATAAATAAAAAAAAGAGTGCAATGAGACAAAAGTGTGTTGAAATAGAATGACCTACCATTAAAAGATAAATTTTTTCAGGGGTTTAGTGTAAATGTTTGCAAGTGTGGGAGAAATATGTATTAAGGTCAAGTTTGGCAACCAAAAATAAGTACACACTTTTTATCGTTTTATCTTTTTTCCATCACACTATCTCTCTACTTTTCTGCATATCTTTTCGTAAAAAGATAAAAAATACACTTATTTAGGTCATCCTAAACAACTCTAAATAAAAAAATTCATGTAGGTCAGTGTAATCCTATGAGCCCACGAAGTCAAAACACTGTTTTACATGTCAGGAAGACATGCTGGGTACCAACTAGGTCTTTGCCGAGGTCCCACACCTCCTGGCCAAGGTGTGGTTACCTAGGCTTCGGCGTGCGGCTGCATGCCAAGGGGCGCACAAGACAAACTAAAGGTGTAAGTGATCATGCAAGGTAGGCCAAGGTGAGATACGATGCTAGGCCTAAGTGTGAGGTCTAGGTAAGAGTGATCTCGGCGACTACACTTAGGGAAGTGAGGTCTGGAGATCTGGGTTTCCACCCGTGAAGAACATGAAGATCATGAAGAACATGAATGCTAAAATCACAACTTGTTATTACAAAATTTGAGGTTTCATGCTATGAGTTCGAAAACATGGACCTGGGTACCCATACTTGAAGATGATATGGAAACAAACACAAAAATATGGACCTAGGCATGCGCTTTCGGATCAAAACATGACTTTTCTTGAAAAACACATGTATACTATTTTCTCTTTCTAAAACCGAACTTCAAAGCAATGGCTTACAAATCATATTCAATCATGCAATACAATAACATGAACATAAAGAACATCATGAGCAGATCAAGAATCTAACCTTAGAACACGGATCTAACGGTTCGATCTCTAGGGATCAAGCTTGGAAATCCACTCTCCCTCAAGAACTCCTCTTCCTCTCCTAGAGCTTCTCTCTCCTCTTCAAAAACAAGGATATAACAAATGTTAGGTTTCTCTCTCTGCCGGCTGATTTAACATTCAGCTCGGACACGTGGCAACACCTGGTTGGTTCTCCTCAAAAAGGTGATAGATTGACAAGACATGTGTAAGACAAAGCGTATCTAACAAGCTACCCGGCAAGGCACTCCGGCAAGTGATGACATCGGCTAAGGACAATGCTTCGGTAACTAAGGTGACAATGATCTTGGCTAGGGAGGACAACACTTGACTAAGCTGTGCCACACCTTGGCCTAGATGTGTCACACCTCGGTCTAGGTCATACCACTCTAGGACAAGATCACTTAGGTGCAAAAGTAACATCTCGGCCAAGATAATACACATCCCGGCCAATATGTCAGGGCGAAGGTGGAAGTCAAACAAAGTGGTTTCAAGATAATTCTAGACTGAAGATGACCTTGGCTTGGAATGATCTAGGCTTAACATAACTTAGGCTTGAGACACTAAGGAAGGAACAAAGCATGCATACAACATTTAGACAAATCACATGAGCACAAAACAAGGCAAGATTCATGAATGCAAACTTAACAAGACCACATGATGTGAATGCACATGAACATGACTAAGCCATAAATGTGGGTTGTTACATCAGTAATTTACTGGGAATTTATTGAGTAATTAACTGAGAATTTAATGAGTAATTTAAAGGGAATATACTGCAAATTTACTTAGAATTTACTAGGAATTTAATGAGTAATTTACTCGAAATTTACTCGGTAATTTACTGGGAATTTACTTGGAATTTACTGCGTAATTTACTGGGAATTTACTGAGTAATTTTCTAAGAATTTACTGGGATTTTACTGAATATTTTAATAGTAATTTACTGAGAATTTTCTGAGAATTTACGGGGAAATTTACAAAGAATTACTTGGAATTAACTGCATAATTTAATTAGAATTTACTAGATATTTACTGAAAGTATAATGGGAATTTGCTGAGAATTTAATAAGTAATTTAATATGAATTTACTGGAAATTTTATTGAGAATTTACGGGAAATTTACTCAAGAAATTACTGCGAATTTGCTGAGAAATTTATTCAGAATTTAATGGGAATTTACTAATTAATTTACTAAGAATTTAAAAGGAATTTACTAAGCAATTTAATGAGAATTTATTAGAAATTTACTGAGAATTTAATAGTAATTTGCTGAGAATTTACTGGAACTTTACTGTGTAATTTACTGAGATTTTACTAAGTAATTTAATAAGAATTTACTGGGGATTTAGTAATTAATTTAATGAGAATTTACTGGGAATTTACTGAGTAATTTACTGAGAATTTACAAGGATTATACTCAGTAATTTGCTGACCATTTACTGGAAATTTACTGAGAATTTACTAAATAATTTAATAAGACTTTACCGTGAATTTACTAATTAATTTAATGAAAATTTACTAGGAATTTACTGAGAATTTAATGAGTAATTTACTGAGAATTTATTGGCAATTTATTGGGAATTTAATGAGAATTTACTGGGAATTTAATGAGTAATTTACTAAGAATTTGTTTTGAATTTATAGAATAATTTGCTGGGAATTTACTGAGTAATTTAAGAAGAATTTACGAGGAATTTACTGAATAATTTACTGGGAATTTACTGGGAATTTACTCAGTAATTTACTGAGAATTTATTGAAAATTTACTGAATAATTTACTAAGAATTTACTGAAAATTTACTAACTATTTACTGGGAATTTATGGAATATTTTACTGAGAATTTACCAAGTAATTTACTGAGAATTTACTGGGAATTTACTACGAATTTACTGGGAGTATATTAAGTAATTTACTGAGAATTTACTGGGAATTTAGTTAGTAAATTCCTGGGAATTTACTATTAATTTACTGAGAAATTTAATAAGATTTTATGGAAATTTACTTATTAGTTTAATGGGAATTTACAGGGAATTTACTGAGTAATTCATTGAGAATTTACTGGGAATTCAATGAGTAATTTACTGGGAATTTGTTTTGAATTTACAGAGTAATTTGCTGGGAATTTACTAAGTAATTTAAGAAGAATTTACAGGAAATTTATTAAATAATTTACTGATAATTTACTGGGGATTTACTCAAAAATTTACTGGAAATTTACTGAATAATTTACTAAGAATTTAATGGAAATTTACTGATTATTTATTGGGAATTTACTGAGAATTTACCAAGTAATTTATTGAAAATTTACTAGGAATTTACCGAGAATTTATTGAGCAATTTACTGAGAATTTACTGGGAATTTCGTCGGTAATTTCCTGAGAATTTAGTGAGAAATTTATAAAGATTTTATGGGAATTTACTTATTAATTTAATGGGAATTTACTAAGAAATTTACTGAGAATTTACAGGGAATTTACTCAGTAATTTTCAGAGAATTTTTTGAGAATTTACTAAGTAATTTATTGTGAATTTACTGCGAATTTACACAGTAATATGATGAGAATTTATTGGGAATTTACTGAAAATTTACAGGAAATTTACTCAGTAATTTACTCGATAATTTACTAGGAATTTACTAGGAATTTAACGAGTAATTTAATGGGAGTTTACTGCGAATTTACTGAGTAATTTACTGAGAATTTACTAGGAGTTTACTTGGTAATTTACTGAGAATTTACTTGGAATTTACTACGTAATTTGCTGAGAATTTTCTAGAAATTTTCTGGGTAATTTACAGAGAATTTACTTGGAATTAACTGCTTAATTTAATGAGAATTTTCTAAGAATTTAATGAGTAATTTAATAAGAATTTACTCAAGAATTTATTGAGAAATTTATGGGAATTTACTACGTAATTTACTAAGAATTTAAAAGGAATTTGCTGAGTAATTTAATGAGAATTTACTGAGAATTTACGTAGTAATTTGCTGAGAATTTACTGAAAATTTACTGAGTAATTTACTAGGAATTTACTGAGTAATTTACTAAAACTTTACTGAGTAATTTAATAAGAATTTACTAATTCATTTAGTGAGAATTTACTAGGAATTTACTGAGAAATTACTGGAAATTTACTGAGTAATTTATTGAGAATTTACAGGGAATTTCCACAATAATTTACTGAGAATTGACTGTGAATTTACTTAGTATGTACGGGGAATTTTCTTAGTAATTTAATGAGAATTTACTGGGAAATTTACTGAGAATTTACTGCGAATTTCCTGAGTATGTTAATGAGAATTTACTGGGAATTTAAAGAAAATTTACTGAGTAATTTACTGCAAATTTAATGGGAATTTACTGATTAATTTAATGGGAATTTACTAAGTAATTTACTGAGAATTTACTGGGAATTTAATGAGAATTTACTTAGAATTTATTAGCAATTTACTGATAATTTAGTCAGAATTTATCGGGAATTTACTGAGTAATTTACTGAGAATTTGCTGGGAATTTACTGAGAATTTACTCCATAATTTACTGGGAATTTACTGTGAATTTAATGAGTAATTTACTCAGAATTTACAAGGAATTTACTGAGAATTTACTACGTAATTTACTGAGAATTTAATGGGAATTTACTGTGTAATTTATCGGGAATTTACCGAGTAATTTATTGAGTAATTTGCTGAGAATTTACATTGAATTTTCTCAGTAATTTACTGGAAATTTATTGAGTAATTTACTTAGAATTTATTGAGAATTTACGGAGAATTTATACAGTAATTTAATTAGAATTTACTAGGAATTTACTGAGTAGTTTACTGAGAATTTACTAGGAATTTACACAGTAATTTACTGAGAATTTTCTGGTAATTTACTGAGTAATTTTATTAGAATTTACTGGGAATTTACTTAAATTTTACACAGTAATTTGTTTGGAATTTACTGAGAATTGACTGGGAATTTAATTTGTAATGTACTGAGAATTTACTAGGAATTTTCTGAGTAATTTACTGAGAATTTACTGGAATTTACATAGTAATATAATGAGAATTTACTTGAAATTTACTGAGTAATTTATCCGGAATTTACTGAGTATTTTACAGAGAGTTTACCTGAAATTTATGGGGAATTTACTGAGAATTTACTGAGAATTTATTCGGAATTTACTAAGTAATTTACTCAGAATTTACTTAGTAATTTACTGGGAATTTACTGAGAATTTACTGAGAATTTAGTGGTAATTTACTGAGAATTTACTGTGAATTTACTGAGTAATTTAAAGAGAATTTAACGGGAATTTACTGAGTAATTTACTTGAAATTTACTCGGTAATTTACTGACAATTTACTTCTAATTTACTGAGAATTTATAGGGAATTTACCGAGTAATTTACGAGGAATTTACTAAGTAATTTACTGAGAATTTACTTGGAATTTACTACATAATTTAATGAGAATTTACTGAAAATTTACTGAATAATTTGCTAAAAATTTACTAGGAATTTAGTGAGAATTTACTAGGAATATACTGTCAATTTACTGGGAATATACCTAGTAATTTACTGGGAATTTACTGAGAATTTATTGAGTAATTTAATAAGAATTTACTGGGAATTTTGTCATTAATTTACTCAAAATTTACTAGGAATTTATTGAGTAATTTAATAAGAATTTATTTGAAATTTACTGATTAATTTACTGGGAATTTACTGCATAATTTACTGGAAATTTACAAAATATTTGCTGAGAATATACTGGGAATTTACTGATAATATACTGGGAATTTAATTAGTAATTTACTGAGAATTTACTGCGAATTTACTGAGAATATATGCCGTAATTTAATGAGAATTTACTGAGAATTATCTGGGAATATATTAGGAATTTTCTCAGTAATTTACAAAGAATATATTGAGAATTTACTTGTACTTTACTAAGAACTTACAGGGAATTTACTGAGTAATTTTTTGAGAATTCACTCGGAATTTAAATAGTAATTTAATGAGAATTTACTTGGAATTTAATAAGTAATTTTCTGGGAATTTACTAAGTAATTTACTGAGAATTTACTCAATAATTTATTGAGAATTTATTAGAAATTTATTGAGTAATTTACTGAGAATTTACTCTGTAATTTACTGAGTAATTTACTAAAAATTTACTGGGAAGTTACTGAGTAATTTACTGAGAATTTACTGAAAATTTACTAATAATTTACTTCAGAATCTACTGCGAATTTATTGGAAATTTGTTAAGTAATTTACTAAGAATTTACTAAGTAATCTACTTAGAATTTACGGGGAATTTACACAATAATTTAATGAGAATTTACTAGGACTTTACTGAGTAATTTTCTAAGAATTTTCTGAGAATTTACTCGAAACTTACTGAGTAATTTACTCATAATTTACTGAGTAATTTACAGATAATTTACTGAGAATTTACACTATAATTTACTGAGTAATTTATAGATAATTTATTGGGAAATTACTGAGTAATTTACTGAGAATTTACAGGGAATTTACGGAGTAATTTACTTGGAATTTTGGAAGTAATTTACTGGGAATTTACAAAGTAATTTACTGGGACTTTAATGGTAATTTACTGAGTAATTTACTGAGAATTTATTGGAAATTTACTAAGTAATTTAATGAGAATTTACTGGGAATTTACTAAGTAATTTACTGGAAATTTACAGAAATTTTCTAAGAATTTACCGAGTAATTTACTGAGAATTTACTGCATAATTTAGTGAGAATTTACTGAGAATTTACTTAGAATTTACTTAGTAATTTAATGAAAAATTATTATAAACTTACTGAGTAATTTAATGAGAATTTACTGGAAATTTACTCAGTAATTTAATTAGAATTTATTGGGAATTTACTGGGAATTTAATGAGTAATTTACTGAGAATTTACTTGAAATTTAATCATTAATTTACGGAGTAATTTACTATGAATTTATTGGGAATTTACTGATTATTTAATAAGAATTTTGTAGGAATTTACTGATTAATTTGATGAGAATTTACTGAATAATTTACTGAGAATTTTCTGAAAATTTACTGAATAATTTGTTGAGAATTTAGTGGGAATTTACAAACTATTCACTGGGAACTTACTGAGTAATTTACTGAGAATTTACTAGGAATTTACAAAGTAATTTACAGAGAATTTACTGAGTAATTTAATTAGAATTTACTAGAATTTACTGAGTAATTTACTGGAAATTTACTGAGAATTAACTGAGTATTTACTGGGAATTTACTGAGTAATTTTCTGGAAATTTCCTCAGTAATTTACCTAGAATTTTCTGAGAATTTACTGAGTAATTTATTGAGAATTTACAGGGAATTTAATGAGTAATTTACGGGGAATTTAGTCAGTAATTTAATGAGAATTTACCGGGAATTTAATGAGTAATTTACTGAAAATTTGCTTTGAATTGACAGAGTAATTTACTGAGAATTTACCAAACAATTTAATAAGAATTTAAGGGGAATTTATTGAATAATTTACTGAGTTTACAAAAAATTTGCTGACTAATTACTGGGAATTTATTGAGTAATTTGCTGAGAATTTACTAGGAATTTACTCAGTAATTTACAGAGAATTTACTAGGAATTTACTGAGTAATTTAATGAGAATTTACTGAGAATTTACTAACTAACTTACTGAGAATTTACTGAGTAATTTACTTTGAATTGACTGGGAATTTACGGAGAATTTACTGGGAATTTACCGAGTATTTACTAAGAATTTACTCAGTAATTTACCTAGAATTTACTTTGAATTTCTGAGTAATTTAATTATAATTTACAGGGAATTTACTGAAAATTTACTAGGAATTTACTGAGAATTTATTGAATAATTTACTGAGAGTTTACTGAGTAATTTACTGAGAATTTACTGGTAATTTACTGAGTAATTTACTTAGAATTTACGGGGAATTTACTTAGTAATTTACAGAGAATTTTTTGGGAATTTACTGAGTAATTTATTGAGAATTTACAGTGAATTTACGCAGTAATATAATGGGAATTTACTGAAAATTTACTGAGTAATTTACTAGGAATTTACTGAGAATTTAATAAGTAATTTAATGGGAATTTACTAGGAATTTAATGAGTAATTTACTGGGAATTTACTCGGTAATTTACTGAGAATTTACTTGGAATTTACTGCGTGATTTACTTAGAATTTAATGGGAATTTACTGTGTAATTTACTGAGAATTTACTGGGATTTTACTGAATATTTTACTAGTAATTTACTGAGAATTTTCGGGGAATTTACGGGGTAATTTACAGAGAATTTACTTGGAATTAATTGCATAATTTAATTAGAATTTACCGAATATTTACTAAGGTGCCGTTTGTAACACTTACGTTTTCAGTTTTCTTCTGTTTAATTTACAAAAATTGTAAAAACTCCAAAAAAAAACTTTTTGGTAAATTTTGGTGATTTATTAAATCAGTTGTCTCAGTTTTTCCTAAAATTTGGATAAAAAATGTAAAACTCAAAGTGTGAAAGATGTGTGTTTCCGGTTTTGGAGTGGTGAGTTTTTTTTTTTTTTTTTTACCACCCAACACTAGCTACCACCCGCCACCATTTTCCGTGGGTGACCACCATCTGCCGGGTGCGCGAGCCACCAGCCCACCACCTACCCGGAGGGGGCGTGTGGTGACTCTGTGTACACCTGCCCCGTGGACCACGCAACCACACACCTGCCACCACCACTCACCACCAACTGCCACCACCACCCACCACCTGTCAATCGCCACCCATAAGCCACCTTGCCACCACTCGCACACCCCCACGCCTCACCACCACCCCACCTGCCATCCACCCGCCCAACCACCACCACCAACACATCTGCCACCATCATCCACCACTCGCCACCACCAGCCACCCACCACCACCAGCCACTTGCCACCCACCACCACTACCACCACCACAACCCACCCGCCCGCCACCCACTTCGTCATCACCACCATCCACCACCCGCCACCACTCACCACCACCGCCATCCGCCACCATCCGCCACCACCCCCTGATCCGCCACCCACCTGCCACCACCACCCCTGCGCTACCACCTACCACCCGCCAACCGTCACTCCACCCACCACCACCACCACCACCAACCACCCGCTACCCACCAACACTATCCGCCATCCACACCCCCTGCCACCACCACCCACCACCCAGCCACCACCGCCACCACCCACCTCGCACCCACCCAACCCCACCCACCACCACCACCCACCCGCTACCCACCACCCACCAGTCACCACATGCCCACTAGCGTCTTCCGCTACCACTTGCCACAACTTGTCATTTCTCACTCTTTTATATTTTTAAATGTTTTAAACAGGTTTGTCAATTACCAAATTTGCGTTTGTAGTTATGTTTTTCTAAAGTAAACCAAAAATAAACAAACCAAAAAAACCAGTTTTTATAAAAATGGTTTTGGTAAATATAAACTGAAAACATAAAACGTTACCAAACAAAGAGTTTAATGGGAATTTACTAGTTAATTTGCTAAAGAATATTAATGAGTAGTTAATAAGAATTTACTGGAATTTATTGAGAATTTACGGGGAATTTACTCAGAATTTACTGCGAATTTGCTGAGAAGAAATGTTATTGAAAATTTAAATGGGAATTATACATAAGTAATTTCTGAGAATTTAAAGGAATTTTACTGAGTAATTTAATGAGAATTACTTGAAATTTACTTGAGAATTTACTAGGATTTACGTTTAGTAATTTGCTGAGAATTTTACTGGAAAATTTAACTGAGTAATTTACTGAGTAATTTAATAAAGGAATTTATAGGAATTTACTAATTAATTTAATGAGAATTTACTGAAGAATTTACTGAGAATTTACTGGGAGTTTACTGAGAATTTACCAAGGGAATTTTCCTCAGGTAATTTGCTGAGAATTTACCTGAAAATTTACTGAGTAAATTACTGAGAATTTATTAAGTAATTTAATAAAGAATTTACAGAGAAATGTACTTAATTATTAACTGAAAATTTATTGGGAATTACTGAGAATTTACTAGAATTTAATGAGTAATTTATTGATGAATTTACTGGATTTAGTTAGTAATTTATTTAAGAATTTACTGCGGAATTTAATGAGTAATTTACGAGAGATTTGCTTTGAATTTACAGATAATTTTGCTATGGAGGAATTTACTGGAATAAATTTACTGGGAATTTACTCAGTAATTTACTGAGAAATTAATGAAAATTTACAAACTAGTGTACTAGAAATTTACTGAGGTAATTGTTCATGACCCCAAACCCGCCCCCATGGGGTTTGAGGGACATAACCGGCAGTAATTCATTGAGATTACCTGACGGCCTCAAACCAAACAAATGTATTTGTTAACAAAGTTAATGGGGGCCAATGGGAACCAGTTAAAAAAAGTTTTGTCCATTTAGAAGCTTGTGCTGTTAGCATGGCAACATTTCCATAACAAAAACCAGCATATGAATATTTAATTAACTCACAACAAAAATGTACTACACAAGGTTCTGTTAACATACAAGATCCATCTATAAGTCTAAGTCAATCCAAGAAAAACTATATTACAACAATGTCAAAGACTTCGCCCACATGACAAAATAAAACAGAATTGACAAAAAGGCGAAGACGGGTTCTCACGTTGCGTGAGACGCAAGGAGCTGGACTCTTTCCAAAACCTTTGTTAGTTCCTCTGACTTCACTGGGTAGGGTTTGGACTTCTCTGGCTCACCTACAAACATATTGAATGAGTGTGAGCGAAAAGCCCAGGAATAATATCAACTAAAGGAAGTATACAAACATCTCTCTTGGAT
>NW_021030639.1:34018-75136 GCF_004153795.1 Camellia sinensis | reverse complement strand
GAAACCCCGAAAATTCAGCTTTTTCGAGCCATCCAAGTTGTTAATCCAGGACAAGAGATTCTGGGCAAGAAATCACTCCATTTCGAGCAAATCAATGTTGAATTGAGTAGAACTATGAAGCTGAGGCCTTTTGTAGGGGATAAGATTGAGTGGAGGACAGGTGTCAATATTCTGGTGATTCTTTCATTCATGGCCGGCTGGCCAAATATAGTGCCGACCGACCACCACTTTTGGCCAATCGATCAAAGATTCTGGCCGATGGCCGTTTCTTGAGGCCGATGGCTTTCTCCCGCGGCCAGTGGTCTTCCTCTTTGCTCCCTAAGCTGTTTATATGTTGAAACATGCTGAGAATTTGGAGAATGCCACCAATTCCAGGGCCCTCCGATGATGGATTTTGCGGCGTCACGCCCATTTGCTTATCGAGTTGTTGTAAATTTTCTTATCGAGTTGTATTTCACTCTTTTTAAGTCTTTTTTTCTTATCGAGTTGTAAGTCAGCTCACTACCTGATTATTACGATACGAATGCTCAATTTTCAAACCGAGTTCAATTTCATTCACATTGTTATGTGATACCATGCGATGCGATGCATAGGAAGCACAAATGTAACATCATTTTGAACAAAATGGTTGTTTCATTTCCCTCATATGTTTTTCAAAATACACATTTTTTTGAAAAGGTAAAACTTGCCTAAGGCAGTGCAATGTGTTTAAACTACTAGTAAAAAGGAAAGTAAAGCAAAAAGAAGAGCAGGGCGGCAAAGTATTGGAATTGATGCCAGTAACCTCCCCTTGTGAGCCATGCATCTCCCGCACCCTTGTTCGGGTCAACTATGTGATTTGGTGCCTTCATTACTTGAGATAGTTTAAGAAAGTACACTTTCGGAACATTAGTGGGCCTTCGAGTTAACCTCAAGCCGTGTCTTCTATGAGCGATGCTCGGCACACGCAAGGAACGTCCCTTCCCGTATCCTTTTTGTATCTTGTGAATTCCACAAATCACTTCAATTATACCATGTTACAGTGCTTGGCATTTCAACATCATGAATAACTGGTCCTTACCATGTTCAAGTTCCTTTTTTATACGCATTGCTTGAGTAGACCGCATGCTTTACTTACATGTGTTCAATTTCAAGTTTCTATACACATTGCATGCGTTGTCGCGTTATGCTTTACTTACATGTGTTCAAGTTCCTTTTATACACATTGCTTGCATAGACTGCATGCTTTACTTACATATGTTCGATTTCAAGTTCCTTTTATACACATTGCTTGCGTAGACCGCATGCTTTACTTACATGTGTTCAAGTTCCTTTTATACACATTGCTTGCGTAGACCGCATGCTTTACTTACATGTGTTCAAGTTCCTTTTTTATGCACATTGTTGCGTAGACCGCATGCTTTACTTACATGTGTTCAATTTCAAGTTTCTATACACATTGCATGCGTTGTCGCATTATGCTTTACTTACATGTGTTCAAGTTCAAGTTCCTTTTTATACACATTGCTTGCGTAGACCGCATGCTTTACTTACATGTGTTCAAGTTCCTTTTATACACATTGCATGCGTTGTTGCGTTATACTTTACTTACATGTGTTCAAGTTCCTTTTATACACATTGCATGCGTTGTTGCGTTATTTCATACACATTGTGCACGTTGTCACGTGTTCTTTACTTACATGTGTTTGTGCCTTCACGGCATTGTTATGCGTCCCACTCAACTTGCGTTGTCACGCACTTTCGATTGCATGTTATGCATGTTGCTAACAATATTGTACCTATTAAGTTTGCTTTCTTTCCAGGCACGATATTGTATGTACAGTTCATTTGAGGCTGGTGCAACCAGACGAACCGCGCAAGTATTGTATCCTCTGCGTGAGACGTATTGAGAATTGCATAAATCTCTTACATCCTTTTTTGCATTGTAGTATAGTTTGGTATATGCTAGCTTAAAACTGTTGCATGTTATGCTTCGTTACAGCCTTCTTTGCATGATCATAAGTTATGTTCGGCTTTGTGCATTGTCTTGCATTTTGCCCCTGCCTTCGGGCGCATAACTTGTTTGTCTTGCATGTTTGTCTGAGTCTTCGACCTTGTCAAAAATGGGTCGTCTCTGGGCTTTGACATTCACTCCCGTCATTGTTATGACTTTCGAGTTCTGTCAAAGAGGGGCAACTGTAGACACCCAATTTTTGACCGTCCTCAAGACTTGGATGTCACCGTGAACACCCGGTGATCATGCCATGTTCGTGTTCGTTTTGAGTTCCGGAGGGCCTTGGATGCGCCCTTGCCTCAGGATCTCCAAACTTGTCGTTTGCGTTTGGTTTCGCACAAATACTTGTGTTTTTTGCTTGGAGGGGTAAGGAATAGTTGTTGACCATCCCCAACACCCCATCGGCCTCCCTTATGCATCACCGGCCAATTAATTGCTGACACCGCCATGGTTATTAATACCAATGGCTGGTCGCACTCATATGGCGGCCAGCTATCTGTTTGGGCGGCGGACCACTTTTTTTGGCCGGTAACCCCTTTTGCCTTCTTCAGGCATGGTTGCATGCAGTTGTGCCAGCTGGAATACACCAAACCTACCCCCGGGTAACATTGGCTTTTTGCCCCTTTTGTCCCCTTTTGGTCAAAGCTTTCTGAGGAAGCTTATCCTTGTCAAAGCTTCCTCAAAAGCTTGGCAGCTATCTTAGCTTCCTCAAGAATCCTTGAACCTCCTTGCCCCCTTTGCCCCCTTACTAGCTTCTTTGAAAGCTTAGAACAGTCTTGGCCTATATAAGCACCTCTCTTCTTCCATTGTAAGAGGGAGAGGATTTTGAACAAAAAAACCAGAGATTAACATAATAACTACTGCATACACACCCTCTCTATATATTTCCCTCTCTCTCATCCTTAGGGTGTGTTTGGAGGCTAGAAATGTGTTTGACCTATTTTGCACTAAGAACACCACCATTACACCTTGCTTACGACCTTGGAGTGCTTTGAGGTTTGTTTTTGAAGTTTTGGACTAAATTTTTGGTCAGAAGAGTGCTGGACCAGCTTTCTTGAAGTGTTCTTCAAGGGTAAGGACTTTTGCTTATTTTCCCATCGCATTAGTTTTTGACCTGCCTTGCATGCTGATTTTAAGCTTTGGTGTATAACATAAAAAAAGCTGATTTGCAGCTTGAGATCTTTCATTAAGGTCCTTTTTGTGGTTCGGTCGACCCCCCCCTCTTAGGCCTTGTGGCCCTTTTTGGTGCTTTCTTTCTTAAGCTTTGGTACTCTGAGTCTTGGCCTTCTCACCACTGAAATCTAGTGGATTTCAGTGGTGAAGAAGGGTTTTGAGGTCTTGTAAAGGGGGGGACAGCCCCTCTCCTTGGTCTCGCATTTTGCTCATGTTTTGGCTCATAAGGGTAGCATGTAAGCTTGGTTGTATTTGCCGTATTTCAGAGGTTTTTGGGTGTTATTTGCATATCTTACCTTTTTTTTTGGTCGGATTTGTGGGTCCTTTACATGCTAAATAACTGCTTTTTACTCCCCGTTATTTTGCCTAGAAATGGCATCTAGCCATTAGACATCGTGCTTGCATTTTCTGCCTAGTTTGTGAAGCTTTTGGTCATGATTTATCATGGATTGAGGTCTGTTGGGCTAGTTGGTCGTATTGCCGATGTTTGGTTAGAAGCCCCTTTGTATTTTGGCTTGTGAGTCTTGGGTGTGTGAGTCACTAGCATGCTTTAGTTGGGTTGTTTCAATGATTTGGAGTCATTTCATATGCCATTTCATTCCTAATCCATGCTTGTATTCCCCCATTCATCATCACTTTCTTGCCTTGAAAGGTTGTTCTTTTGTGCCTTGGAAAATGGTCATTGTGCATGCCTATGTGTTTAGACATTAGGCTGCCATATTAGTGGGTTTTGAGGGCCCTTTTTGCATGCTAGAACTCTGTTTTGTATTGAAAAATTCATGTCGTGTTTGCTTGGGGGAGGTGTTGAGTAATGCTCCCTTTTGTGGCCTTGAATGCCCTTGTTTTGGACTCATTCCTTGGCGTGTTTTGACCATGATCTATGTATGCTTTAGTCTTGTTTTGGGGTCCCTTGGGATTGTTTTAGGTCATTTTGGTCCTTTAAGGTTTGGTTGACATAGCTTTGGTTTGACCCCCTTTATTGGCTTCAAGTGTTGGTCATTGTTGCATGCCTTGCTTGCATGTTTTGTTTGATTTGGCATCATTCTCTATTCATTTTCAGAGCTTAGCATGTTGGTTTAATGCCCATATATATCGCCTTTAAGTATGCTTAGAGTTGTCTCCTTTTATGCTTAGGTGATGGACCTTGATGTGTGCATGCTTGCATGTATCATTTGTGCTCTTGTGTATCCTCTTAGGCCACTGTTTTGGGGGTGGGCTGAGGTCCTCTCATTTCAGTATAAGTCCGTCTATGCATATTTTGCATGCTTGCATGTTGTATTGCATTGGTTGCATGCTTACATTTTATCATTTTCGCATGTTTGCATGTTGTTTAGTTAATGGCATTACATAGTCTTGTTGTATTCTTGATATATCCATATTGCATTAGTCTAGCATGCAGGATTAGATAGTGTCATGTTGCGTTAGCTTAGCATGTTCATGTTATCTTGCATGAGTTGCATCACTTTGCATTGTATATTGCATCCATGCATTACATTTGGCTTGGTTTGGGGTGTCAAGCCAAGTATGAGGATTGAGGAGTGTTCATACTCCAAGTGATGTAACACGTCTCAACCCTCAGTCGTCAATTCCCTTGACCTCAAAATGATAGGGTGTTGGCATTCCATTTTTTTTTTTTTTTTTTTGCATGCATTTACATCAAAGTTGCTAACTTGGCCTCTTAGGCCATCATGCATCAAAAGTGCACAATTGTTGGCCCGAGGGTCGAGGGCCATGCTCCCTTGAGTCCATTGCATGATAGGGAGAGTGGCCATGCATACATTGCTTTGAATTTCCTTGCCATGCACTGTCTGCCCTCTACTGCTGTCAAAAACAGGTTCTGTAGGAAGCTTTGGCCGGCCGGCCACCTATGCTGCTGACCGGCCATTCATTGTTGGCCGATGGATTTACAAATCGCCGATAACCATCCGGACATGGCCGGTGGTGATCCCACTTGGTCAGTGATGCTCCCCAGTGTCCCGAGAGTGCACCTTGGGAGTTGCACAATTTTCAGAGGAGCAGAGCAGTGTAAACAGAGGCAACAATGGCATGGCACGAGTTTTCGAGCAAGGCGAGTCAAACTTGCGTCATCCACATATCCCAAGGCAGGGCTGTGGCCACTTTAATCCTGTGTTTAATTTGTTAATTAATTAGAAATTCTGTAATAATTAATTTAGCATTATTTATTCAGACTGTAATAGTTATTTGAACCCTCCAAGCAAGGGCAATTGTGTAATAAGTGTGCGTGAGTGTGTGTATGTCTTCCAACTCCACGTCTTTTTTCCCTTTTATTTACCCGCTGATGATGGTAGACTAGGGCATATTTAAATTAGCATACCTTATGCTATGCATACGTGCATTCATACATTTGTCTTGCATGCACCGGGCTCGGCGCATCATTCTAACTGCATTTGTATTTCAATTCCAAATTGAATACGTGTTAGTTGTAGCATTTCACATGTCATTGTAGATTAGCCGAGCCTATCTTAGTTGCATTTTGCATGTGTTGCATTAGCCATTTTAACATGAACTAGGATCATGCATATGATTACTAACTAGTTTTTGTTTTGGCTCGTAGTACTCGGTAAGCATTCATGCTTTAGCATACCGCATGCGTGTGAGTGTTTCCATAACAGCATGATTACCATGAGGCTAGCTGCTTATGTGATATAACTGCTTGAATGCCTGTGGATGGAGGTTGAATTGCCTAAATTGGAATAATGCATTAAAACTGTGAGTTTTAAGCCCACTAGATAGTGGCAAAACCATCTTTTCTAAAGCCCACTTGAGGGTGGCAAAACCTACATTTCAGCCTACTTGCGAGTAGCAAACCATTTTCAAAACAAGCATGAAATATTTTGTTCCAATTTAGGCAATTTGGTCTATACTTGTTTGCTGTGCGCATAACATAGTAATTCTAGGCTAATAACCGGAATAAGAACACATAACGTTTTCAAAAACGGATATCACGGTTAGAGAGGCCGATCTTCAGATCGGGCGAGAAGGGGTGCTCATAGCTGACCTTCCCCAATCGTACCCTAGCTCCCGAGCCGAGGCAACTTTGGTGATGATGGACACATGGCCTTTGGCACCGAGTCAGGGTTTCCTAAATTTCCCCTTAAAAAATATTTAGGTGGCGACTCTGTATCTGGCAAAGCATTCTATGTTTGGCACTTCTTTTCTCAAAATGATTTGCCGGATTTGGACTCTTTGGTTCAGATCAAGAACCGTGACACAAATTGAGTCCGAACTGTAGCACGAAGGCCTCACGCGGGCGCGTCTGCACAAGGCAACAAGGCATGGTCCAAAAACCAAGCCAAGAGGAGAACGATAAGAGGTCCCGAGACAAGGCACACGGCCGAAGGCTCCGAAAATCGGCAACTAGTCTACAAGAGGGAAAAGTGGTCTACAGACCTCTCTCTCCCTCTAGGGAAGGGAAACAAGGCATGGTCCACAAACTAAGCCAACACACAAAGAGTTCAGAGGGCCGGAGGCAAAGCACTCAGCCGTAAACTCTGGAAACTCAAAACGGGTACAAACATGCACAATCACCGAGCGCTCAATCGATGACGTCTGAGTCTTAAGGTCGGTCAAAAATAGGGTGTCTACACCCTTGAAGTTGTATATAGCTGCAGCAGAAGATTCACTGGATGTTTTCCTAGCCTAAGACAATGAAGAAGGCAAAGAGCAAGTAGCTTATTACCTTAGTAGGCTTCTAAATTCTTGTGAATGTAAATATTCAACTATAGAAAAGTTGTGCCTAGCATTGTATTTTGCTGCAATGAAATTAAGATACTATCTTTTGCCTACAACTGTCTTAGTAATTGCAACCACAAATTTGGTTAAATATATGTTATCTAGACTTATGTTGAGAGGAAGAATTGGCAAATGGATACTAGTTTTATCAGAATTTCATCTAGAATATGTTCCTCAAAAGGCAATAAAAGGACAAGTTTTAGCTAACTTCTTGGCAGACCATCCATGTCAAACAGAAAACCAAGAGATAATAGAACTTGGTACGGTTAGTATTGAACCATGGCAAATGTGGTTCGATGGATCAAAAGCCAATGGTCTAACTGGAATTGGTATGGTGATTAAGTCGCCACTAGGGGTAGAAACCACACATGGTTTCAGAGTAGATGAAATTACTTGTTCCAATAATCAAGCTGAATATGAAGCTTTAATAGTGGGACTCGAAATACTTATTGGATTACAAGATCATGCAGTTGATATATTTGGAAGCCAAACAACATATCAAAAGGTAATACCACCTTTGAATAGAAGGAATATGGTCTTAGAGGTCAATCATAATGACTTACAAGAACAAGATTGGAGGCATCCAATAATTTAGTATCTAACTGGCCCATCTTCGAAAGCCAGCTGAAAAAATCAAATTGCAATCCATGCAATACATAATGTATGGTAATGCTCTCTATAAAAGGGGAGCAGATGGTTTATTATTGTATGGTAATGCTCTCAAAATAGTGCGTACCATCCATCACATCTGGAGTAAACTGAGCACCGCCAGCAAGTGGTTCATCCCCCGATCACATAACAACACAGGTCCAGAGTACCCGGGGGATATCAGACCCTTCTGATGCTATGGTTCCAAGACTACTTAGCAAAAGGGAAAACAGACAGCATCTCAGCTCAACTTCACCAAAACAAATACGAGTGTCGCAGGATGACTGTGCCCTCTACTGAATTCTGCCCCCAAAAGTCCGCCTGTAAACTAATACCCTCAGGTAAAACTGATTCCCAAATGCTGATGCCCGCAGGCCTGATGCCCAAACTACTAAACTGGTGCCCGCAGGCCTAATGCCCAAACTTGTAGACTGATACATGTATTCCTATAGAGACGCACTCTAAAAGCACATAGCAGACAAGTGAGAGCCAAAACACCCCTATGTTGGGGTAGGGTTTCCCTGTCCTATTTTGTCAGGAGCTAGGGTTTCACTACGCACACA
Source organism: Camellia sinensis (assembly GCF_004153795.1). NCBI lineage: Eukaryota > Viridiplantae > Streptophyta > Magnoliopsida > Ericales > Theaceae > Camellia > Camellia sinensis. Next base: position 67,006 of record NW_021030639.1, on the reverse strand, counting down.
GCGGCTTCAAACAACCTATAAACGGGTAAGCAACCTGTCCTAGTTTGGAATGGTCACTATGGATCCGAATGTGCACTAGGTCGAATGGTCAAAGAGGGTGCCCCGGTAAAACCGGGGTTTGTGTTCCCATACTGGCAGAGCCCACAACCGGTCAGCCTTATGGTCATGCCTTGACAAAACAAGCCTCTGGCAAACAGTTCAGGAATAGCAGATGGCAAACACGGTGTCCTAAGCGCACCAATGCACATGCAATGCAAATAAACACATAAGTGTAATCAAAACAGGATATCACGAGTTCGAGTCGAGCTCTCTACAATTCCCCAGCGGAGTCGCCAGAAACTGTAGACGCGCCCGCGAGGGACCCTTGCTACTGTTCGGACTCGATTTGTGTCACGGTTCTGAATCTGAACCAAAGAGTCCAAATCTGGCAAATCGTTTTGAGAAACAGATTTTTGAAAAAGTAGTGCCAAACATGGACTGCTTTGCCAGATACAGAGTCGCCACCTAAATATTTTAAAATGGGGGAATTTAGGAAACCCTGACTCGATGCCAAAGGCCACGTGATGACCGAACCAACCCCAAACAGTCCCTATGTAGGCCCAAAATAGTAGCAAAATGGACTAAGATGATGGTTTGAAAGGTGACGAAAATGAAGCTCATGCAATGGTCCATAAATGAGGCATACAAGCACAACGTTTGGGGAAGGTCACTTCGTGCCCGCTCGCCCGATCAAAGATCGGCCTCTACTAACCATGATATTTAGTTTTGAAAACATTGTGTGTTCTTATTCCGGTTATTAGCCTAGATTACTATGTGATGCGCACAGCATACAAGTATAGACTGGGTCGCCTGAATTGGAACGAAACATTTCATGTTTGTTTTTGAAAGATGGTTTGCTACTCGCAAGTAGGCTTAAAGATGCAGATTTTGCCACCCTCAGGTGGGCTTAAGAAAAGATGTTTTGCCACTATCTAGTGGACTTAAAACTCACAGTTGATGATTTGTTCCGATCCAAAATAACCCAACCTTCACCCACAGGCATTCAGGAAGTTATATCACATAAGGAAATAGCCTCATGGTAAGCATGCTATTCGTGGCAGTCACTCACACGCATGCAAGGATGCTAAAGCATAAAACTTACCGAGTACTCCAAGCCAAAACAGAAGCTCATTAGAAATCCATGCATGATCCTAACTATACAGGAGTGCCTAATGCAACACATGCAAAAATGCAACTATAGCAGGCTCGGCTATTCTAAACATGGCATATGAAATGCTACAGCTAACATGTATTCAACTTGGAATTGAAAATACAATGCAGTTAGTATGATGCGCCGAGCCCGGTGCATGCAAAACAGATAAATGAATGAAACATGCTATCATACTGCATGCTAATTGAAATATGCCCTAATCTAACCATCATAAGCTGGTAAATAAAAGGAAGAAAGACGTGGGGTTGGAAGACATGCATCACACACACACACACTTATTACAATTATGCCCTCGCACAGAGGGTCCGAATAAATAGTACAGTCCAAATAATACAGTCCAAATATATACAAATTCCTAATTAATTTACAAATTAACTAAGAAAAATAATAAACTGGCATACAAGCCAGGGACTGCCTTGACTCTTCTTCAGATGATGGATGATGCATGTCCGGGCTGCCTTGCACGGAAATCCACTGTGATGCCCCGATTAGCCTCTATTTTGTAATTATTCTTGGAAAGCGCGCCAAGCTCCGGAAGGTTACTAATTCTTGATTTGCTGCAACAGAGAGCAGGAAAGGGGCATAGCAATGTATTTTCACATATGTATGCATGTCTCGATCCTCGTGCCACCAATCACGCATCTCGATGCATGATGGTCGAGGAGTCGGATTGTGCAACTCAATATAGAATGAATGCACATATAAACACAACAAGACCTAACTCCATCATGGATAATCCGGAGTGTCGGTGACTTGGAATTGAGACACGTTCCGTCACTCGGAGTACGAAACGTATCTCGTTTCCTGTGCTCGGGCTAATGCCTATCCCAAACACAATGCAATATGCATGATATGCATGAAATGCGACTAAGATACAACCTAGCATACACAATGCTATAAAATGGCATACACAATGCACGAGATAATATACAACCTAGCATACACAATGCGTTAACATACAACCTAGCATACACAATGCTATGAAATGAAATGGCATACACAATGCACAATGGACTTACACCAACACAAGTGGACCTCAGCCACACTCACATAGGAGGCCATAAGATAAAAATGAGACATTCGAGATGCGTGCACACGCAAACCGAGGACCGAACCTAAGGCACAAATGCCACTCTAACAAGACATGGCAAGGTATGAAACATGATATGCAAACATGCAAATTTCAGTACCAAAAAGTGATGCAAAACAGCCCCGAAACATGACAATATAGCACCTGATGCATGAAATGAGACCCGAAATGCAAGATTAAGCACATGAAATGACTTGTAGCTACATCAAGCATGCATTATTTGATCATGACATGTGAAGACAGATTCAAGGCAGCCCCAAAACAAGCATGTTTACAATTCTAAGTGAGGCCAAACAGCAAACACAAATAGGGAAAAACTAGCATGCAAAAATGGCCCTAAATGTGAGATAAAGAAGAGCAAGTGGCAGCTGCTGGCCCTAAATGGCTAAGAGCCCTTCAACAAAGTTGAAGAGAGGCTTTAAATTAAGCACTTTACAGTTTACAATAAAGCCCAAAACAGTGAATAAGTATGCTCAAAATACTATGCAAAACAAGGCCAAAAAGAGAGCTATAACACAAAGTACAAAAAGGATGCCTCAAAAAGTAAATGACCCTTAATGAAACATTAAGAGGGGGTCAAAAAAAGGCTTTTTTAAGTTCGTACCAGAGCCCAAAAACAGAAGCTCAAGAGGCTAATAGATCATGCAAAAATGGAGCCAAAAAAGGGATATAAAGGCAAGTGGAAGATAGAAGCCTCAAACAGTGATGATCCCTTCAAAAACATTGAATAAGGGCTCAAAATAAGCCACTTTACAGTTTATGACATGCCTCAAAACAATTTATACATAGGCCAAAAATACTACACAAGAAAATGGCATACAAGGGAGGCAATGAAGCAAGTGCAACAAGGAGGCCTCAAACAGTGAGAGGCCCTTGAACATACATGAAAAATAGCTCAAAATAATCCTAGTTCCAGTTAAGGTGGGAGCCCAAAATAGCAAGCAAGTGTGGCTTAGAAAGCATGCAAAAGAAGGCTAGAAAAGGGAAGAGAGTGACTCACCCTTGTAGACCAACACTCCAACAACCTTTGAGCCAAGTTTGGGAGTCCTTCACCTCTAGAAATCAGCTTCAATCTGCTGGAATGGAAGATGGGGATGTGGTGCTATGAGGTGTAGTGTAAAATGGTGTAGGGTTTGAAGGATTTTGGTGCTTGGAGTAGAGAGGGAGAGAGATGTAATGCAAGAGCCTAAAGCAATTTTTTGTAACCCTTAAAACCAGAGCTGGAGGCTAGTTTATATAGGCAAAAAGAGGGGAAAAAATGGGGGGGAAAAATAGAGGGAAATGAATCAAGTTTCCCCCCAAAAGGGCCAAACCCTCGGATATGAGTGAAGTGTAAAACAAAATAAATGGCTAGAATGTACTTGGGACAAGGATCATGGCCGCTAGTTTAAATGGGCAAAAAAGATCATCCACCAGAAAAATGTGGCCGGCCGGCTACTTTTTCTGACTTTTCTGGCCGGCCTGCTACATTTTCTGGCATTTCTGGCCGGCCTGCTACTTTTCAGGAAAAAAAAAAATGGGCTTCTGGGAAGAAATGTGGCCTGTGGGTTATTGGGAAGTCCAATGGAGGCCATTCAAGTGTCCAAATTGAATCCTCGGAAGTTAGATTTCCAATGGAGCAAACCTTGCATTAAAATTCTTCCCCTGGAAAAAGTTATGCCCATTTCCGTGAAGCCGCGCAGATTCAGTCCCAGCCGGAGTGATGCCCTACTTCAATCAACCATATCTCCCCTATCCGGAATTGGATTTAGGAGATTCTTGAGTGAAAAATGAGGCCCCGGGAGTAAGATTTCCAATGGTGGTGGCCTCATAGCTTGATTCCAAGTATGTGAATGAATAGGCCCGATTCGGCGAGGGCTGTTCAATTTTCTCTTAACGATTCATGCCCATTTTCTTCCCCAACTGGACTTCTTCCCTCTTCTCCTCTTTTCTTCAACTTCAAACCCCTAAGTAAGGTATTTTGAAAGATTTTTCAAAGATTTCATCTCTACTTCATTCATTTCCACTTTGTCCTTGCTCGGTTTACCGAAAAACACAACTTTTAACAAAATGCGAGCGTCAGAACAACGTAGGAACTTTATTTCAAAAACGTTTTTGAGAGAGAGGGTTTTAAGACTAAAATCTTTTGATCAAGATTGTTTTGGTCTAGAACAGGGGTATGAAGTTGAGATTTGACTCTCTCTTTGCCAAAGAAATTGCACATTTCCCCTGCACACCTTTCTCCACCTAGTAAACCATCAGTCACGTCCAAGTCTTAAAGGTAGTCAAAAATGGGGTGTCTACAGATGGCTGCTTCGAAGACATTCCTACTATTAGCCAACCATCCTTAAGGATTGCATAGAATATGCTAGAGGTTGCCAGGCATGCCAAAAGCATGGCACAATAAGGCATGTACCCATAACTGATCTACATGTGGTTGTGAAGCCTTGGCCATTCAGAGGATGGACTATACCAACGAATCATCAAAGAGTCCAAATTCGGCAAATCATTTTTGAAAACAGATTTTTTTGAAAGAAGTGCCAAACATGGACTGCTTTGCCAAATACAGAGTCGCCACCTAAATATTTTATTTTGGAAAATTTAGGAAACCCTGACTCGTTGCCTAAGGCCACATGTCCGTCATCACCAAAGTTGCCTTGGCTCGGGAACTTGGGTACGATTGGGGAAGGTCACTTCGTGAGCACCCCCGCTCGCCCGATCAAAGATCGGCCTCTACTAACCATGATATTTAGTTTTGAAAACATTATGCGTTCTTATTCCGGTTATTAGCCTAGATTTACTATGTGATGCGCACAGCATACAAGTATAGACTGGATCGCCTGAATTGGAACGAAACATCTCATGTTTTTTTTGAAAACGGTTTGCTACTCGCAAGTAAGCTAAAATGTGGATTTGCCACCCTTAGGTGGGCTTAGAAAACATTGTTTTGCCACTATCTAGTGGGCTTAAAACTCGCAGTCGATGAGTTGTTCCAATCCAAATAACCCAGCCTTCACCCACAGGCATTCAGGCAGGTATATCACATAAGCACATAGCCTCATGGTAAGCATGCTATCATGGCAGTCACTCACACACATGCAAGGATGCTAAAGCATAAAACTTACCGAGTACTCCAAGCCAAAACAAAAGCTATGTTAGAAATCCATGCATGAATCCTAACTATGCTGAAATGCCTAATGCAACACATGCAAAATGCAACTATAGTAGGCTCGGCTATTCTAAGGATGGCATGCGAAATGCTACAACTAACAAGTATCCAACTCGAAATTGAAATACAATGCAGTTAGTATGATGCGCCGAGCCCGGTGCATGCAATACAGATCAATGATGCAAACATGCAAGCATAAGTATGCTAATTGAAACATGCCCTAATCTAACCATCATAAGCTGGTAAATAAAAGAGAGAAAGACATGGGGTCGGAAGACATACATCACACGCATGCACACTTATTACAATTGTGCCCTCGCTCGGAGGGTCCGAATAAATAATACAGTCCGAATAAGTACAGTCTGAATGAACAACGAATTACAATTAATTATTACACAACCACTAACTATTTAACAAATTAGCTAAGTAAACAAATAAATTAAATGAATGTGGCTGCCTCGACTCTGTTTTGGATGATAACGGATGCATGCATGCTCGATGCGCTTTGTCGGTAAATTCCATCGTGATGCCTCGTCTTGCCTTTGTTTGCAGCTGATTTCAGAAACTTACACAAAGCTCCAGAAGGCTGAAACTCCACCTTGGGAAAGCCACCGACCAGGTATTGGCTTGGAAAACCCTTGCCGACCACCCCTTATGGTGGAAACCAAAAAAGGTGGTCGGCCTACCAGGAAACCTGGTCGGCCGTCCACTTTCTACCCCTGGACTCTGGTTTTTCTGCAACAAAGGCAAGAAGGAGAGAAAGCAAGGTATTTTCATCATATGTGTGCACGACCACTCCTCCCCGTCCTTGCACAAGCTCTAGGGAGTGTGGCCCTCAGTCCTCGGGCCATCAACCACGCATCTCAATGCATGATGGCCGAGGAGTCGAATTGCACTTTTTAATGTGACATGAATGCACAAATACACACTTAAGGCCTAAACTCCATCATGGGAAATCCGGAATGTTGGCGACCGAGAATTGAGGCACGTTTCCTCACTTTGAGTACGAAACGTCCCTCGTTTCCCGTGCTTGGACTAAACCCTACTCCAAGCACAATGCAACAAGCAATGCATGGCACGTGCAAATGTGACTAGCATGCAATCCTAAGTGTAATGCAACCAAGTGATGCAAGCATGCAAGGGATAAAATGCAAACATGCACCTAGCATATACAATGCTAACACTACATGGCATGCGCAATGCTCGTGAACTAAGGCATACTCAATGCGACTATCAACCTAGCATACACAATGCGAGGAATGACATATCATGGCATGCACAATGCTCCTAACAACCAGCATACACAATGCAAAGGCTAAACATGCAACAACATGAACTACATGGCATGCTCGATGCAAGATGGACTTATACCAATGTGAGTGGACCTCAGCCACACTCACATCAGTGGCCATGTGATGAAAATGAGAGAATCGAAATGCATGCACACATGCACGAATGCCAAGGACCGAACCTAAGGCATGAAATACCACTCTACCAAAGCATGGCAAGGGATGAAAGATGGCATACAAACATGCAATTTACAGCTCTGAAATGTGATGCAATATGGTCCCGAATCATGCAAACATGGCACACAATGCAAGCTAGGGGGCTCGGGTACCGAAACTAGTGAAATGCGTTACACTAGAGGTACCCAAAGCAATGCACCAGAGGCAAAACCAACCCCAAACAGACCCTAGGCAGGTCTGAAACAGTGGAAAATTGGCCTAAAATGAGGGCTCAGAATGCAACGGAATGGAGCTCATTCAATGGTTGGTAAATGAGGCATGCAAGCCTGACTCTCAAACGCATTTAAAGAGAAGAAAACATGGAAACATGGCATTCAAACAAGCTCTGAAATGTGATGAAAAATGACCCCAATGCATAAAAATACCTCAGCACATGCATGCAATGGACCTCAAATCTCAAAGTTAAGCATGGGTATTGAACTACAAGCATGCAAAACAAACATCATTCAATCATGAGACCTAAAAACAGAGCTAGGGAAGTCCAAAATAAGCACAATATCAGTTTATGACATGGCCAAAAAGTGCTAAAATCAAGGGCCTACAAAGCATGCAAACAAAGCTAGTGAACCATGAGTTGTTCTACAACTATATGAAGCATATGAAATCTCATTAAACCAGCCAAAAATAGATGTATGCCATGCCAAAACATGCCCAAATAACCACTGAAATTCAGTCAATGCATGCAAAAATGATGAGCTCCTTTGGAAGGCCATGCAAGGGGTTACTCTACACCTATATGATGGACACATAAGAGGTCAAAACCACCTCTGGAAATGAGTTATGACAACCTTAAAACTCACCGAATAGGCACTGGAATTGGTCTAGGAAGCATGCAATGAAAGGTCCCTTTGAAAGGCCTTGAATAGGATTGCTCTACATATGTATCATAGAGATAAAATATGGTAAAATGGGCTCTGGAAAGAGCTAATGCAGACCATAAAACTCACAAAATAAGTCCTGGAATGTGACTTCACAACATGCAAAATGGAGCTCCTTTGGAAGGCCAACAAAGCTAGTAAAGAGAATGAGGGGTGAGAGGGTCACCCCTCTATGATTTTGGAGCTCAAAGACATATCAAAGCCACTGAAAATCCACTAGATTTCAGTGGCTAAGATGCCAAAACAAGGCCAATGCAAATGCTCAAATGCATGGCTCAAAGCATGAGGAAATGAAGCATGCAAGGAAGAAGATGACTCCAAACAGAAAAGTGACCTGAATCAAACTTAAAGAGGAGGTCAAAACAAGACTTTCTTCAGTTCATGGAAAATCTCAAAAATGCTTGCAAATGGAGCTACAGTATAGAGCAAAATAGTGCAAAAAGGGGGCAAATGAAGACTTACCCTTGTAGCACAGCAATGCAGCAACTTCTGGACCAAGAATGTGAGCTCTCAACCTCTACAAATGACCTCCAAGGTGCTGGAATGGATGGTGGAGGTTGTAGGCTATGAGGTGTAGTGCAAATGGTGCAAGAATATTAGGGTTTGGAGGCTTGAAGTATAGAGATAGAGGGAGTTGTATGTATGCTCCAGCCAAAACTTTCTAACCCTTGGAAATGGAGGGGGAGTGTTGGTTTTATAGAGGAAGAAGGCCAAGGCTTCTTGGAGAAGCCTTAAGAGAGGGTCAAAGCTTCTCAAACAAGCTTAACCAAAGGGGTCAAGTTTCTTGAGGAAGCTAGACCAAAAGGGTCAAGCTTCCTCAAGAAGCTTGACAAAAGAGTCAAGCTTCTCTAAGAAGCTAAGCAAAAGGGCCAAAACCAACTTAAAAAGACCAAAAAGAGGGTCAAAACCCTGGAGGAAGGGTTAAGTGCTTCACAGCTGGCACAGCTGTGTTGCACTCAAAAAGAGCAAAAAGCAGAAAGCTGGCCGACCAGCTTAGGTGGTCGGCCGGCCACTCCCCCTGGTCGGCCGACCAGGGGTCAAAAGGTTCAAGGAGAAATGCTGGCCAGCCACCCCAGAAAGGTGGCCTCCCAGATGAGTGCAACACAGCTGTATGGTGGAAAACCAGAAAATGTGACCCAAGAGAGAGAAAAATCAGCTTTTTAGCAAGGTTTAAAAGGGTCAAGAAGAATTACTGGTTGGCCTACCCATATGGGTGGCCTCCCAGATGAGCACGACACAATAGTGGTATGAAAAGCCAGAAATTGTGGCTCAAAAGTGAGAAAAACCAGCTTTCTGTCAGAAAAATCGGCTTTAGGAGAGAGAAAAAGAGAAAACTAGTTTCCAAGGAGAAAAGGTGGCCTCCCACCATACTACCATGTCCCTAACAATGAAAATAGGGTCCCTACCAAAAATAGACCAAGACGGATGCAAAGCGAGGGTTCGGGGGGCCAAAACGTGCAGTCCGAGGCCCCGAAAACAGGCTATTAGGCTCCGGAAGTGGTGTATGACCACGAAAGTGGTCTCCCGGGCCACAGTGTCCCTCTAAATGGAGGAAACAAGGTGTGTGCAAAAAACCGAAGCAAACGGAGGTAGTTAAATGGTCCTGAACCGAGGCACACGGTCGACGGCTCAAAAAATCGGAAACTGGGCTCCAAACGGAAAAAATGGCCTACGACCACGAAAGGTAGCCTATGGCCACTGAGAGATGGTCTACAAGACCTCTCCCTCCCTTTGAGAAGAGAAAACAAAGAAAATAAGACCTGATTCGCAAATCAAGACAAAGCATAAAAGAGCCCCGAAGTCCGGAGGCAAGGCCCGCGGCCGAGACTCTGCAACCTCAGAACGAGCACAACATGCAACATCACCGAGCGCTCAGTTGGTGATGTCTGAGTCTTAAGGTCGGTCAAAAATGAGGTGTCTATAGTTGCCCCTCTTTGACAGAACTCGAAAGTCGTAATTGACGGGAGTGAATGTCAAAGCCCAGAGACGACCCATTTTTGACAAGGCCGAAGACTTAGACAACCAGGCAAGTGACAAGGATGTGCCCACAGGCATGCCCGCAGGCAGGGGGCAAGATGCAAAATGATATGCATAAAGCCGGACGTAACTCATGATCATGCAAAGCAACAAGCTGTAATGAAGCGCACACGTAACAGTTTTAAGCAAGAATGCAAAGCGACAACTACATTTCATGCAGTTTAAGAATGTGGAGAATTATTCAATTCTCGCCATGTCTCACATGGAGAAGATACAATACCTGCGCGATTTGTCTGGTTGTACCAGCTTCAAATGAACCGTACATTCAATATCGTGCCTGCAAAAGAGGGAAACTTAACAAGCACAACATAGTTAGCAACACATGTTCAACGCTATATCGAACGTAGACAAACAGGGTGCCGATGGGAAAGTGCATGGCAATGCGAGAGACACGTGCGTGTCAACACAAGCTAAGCGTGAGGGTATGACAATACCCATGAAACGTGCACAACAATGCAAGTGGTATGCATGAGAATGCATGTGACGTGCATAACAATGCAGGATAAGTGCAAACTCGAATGCATGTTTGACACGAAACAACGAGCAAAGAAATGCAAGTTTTGACGAGTGCGACTCAATCGCAACCTCCGGTTTACATCCCGGAAGGGTCACAACGTGCTCAAAAAGGATACATTTTTCTCTCAACGAGTGACAATGAAACGCGCATCGAAAGTTGGAGTTGAAGTTCCCGCAAAGGGATTTGGCGACGAAAAAGTGCACTTTTCTGGTACTTTCTCGGGTGCCGGGGACTCCGATCACTACCAAAATTTGCAAAGACCTTGGAGACCATCTTGGGAACACCACCGACCAGGTTTGGAGTTCACTGGAGGCCACCGACCAGGTTTGAGTGCAGGGGGTGGTCGGCCTACCAGAAAAGGTGGCCGGCCGACCACCTAGCCCAAATCCGAGGCAATTTTGTCCTTTCACACTCATTTCTTTAAATACATTCGGCCAAAGCTTTATTCCTCACAACTTCAGATCCGAAATCACCTTCTCCTCCTTCCTAGAGCATTTTCCCTCTCAGATCTGCGCTCTATATGCGTTTTCCAATGCCCCACGCAAAGTTGTTTCGCGAAAACTTTTAGTTCTCTTCACTTTGAACCGATTAAATTTTGATTTCGGAGCTTTTTTTCTCATTTTCACCACTTGAGGTAAGTTTGTCTCAACATTTGGAAGATTTTCTCGGGAGTTAACTTTTGTTGAGTTTTTCATTTCTCGAGAGTTGACTTTTGTTGACTTTTTCCAATTTTGGCTCATTTTTGCAGATTTCTTGAGATGGCGAGTCATTTTTCCCATGACGGAGGTTCTCCAGGTGCCGGAGGTGAGCCAGATATCATGTCTCTGCCGCCGAGGATTCGCCCCTTTATTCCCGAGAGGTACGACCCCTCGACACACATTCTCCCGCGGGCAGTTTTCTATCATTTTACGGACTTCGACGATAGAGCCCCCGTGGATTTGCTATTGCGGGAGCCGGAGTCCCATCTCTCCTATCAGGCACGGGAGGTATGTACTTCACTTTTTTACATTTCCTGCCTTAATTGTGCATTTTTCGTGCATTTTATGCTACGCACGCTTACTTGCTCGCTCTGAACACATTCGCATGCCATACTTCTGCTCATTCTAGTACATAGCTTGTTCTGAATGCTTAGTCTATAACACAGTACTCTATTTGCATCATGAACATACAGCTCAATCACTTGAATTTCTGAACACGCAGCTCATACTTGATGGTGAAAACGCAGCACACACTATCTCTGAAATCTGAACACACAGCTCACATTTGTTTGTGAACACGCAACACACATTTTAATTCTGAACACACAGCCCATATTTGATTGTGAACACGCAGCACACATTCGTTGAAATTTGAACACGCAGCCCAAACTTTGAATTTCTGAACATGCAGCCCATATTTTGATTGTGAACACGCAGCGCACATTTGTTGAGAGTTGAACACGCAGCCTAAACTTTGTTTGTGAACACGCAGCACACATTTGTTGAAAGTTGAACACGCAGCCCAAACTTTGAATTTCTGAACACGCAGCTCATATTTGATGATGAACACGCGACACACACTATTTCTGAAATCTGAACACACAGCCCAAATTTGTTAAAAGTTGAACACTCAGCCCAAACTTTGAATTTCTAAACACGCAGCTCATATATGATACGCAGCACACACTATTTCTGAAATCTGAACACACAGCCCAAATTTGTTGAAAGTTGAACACTCAGCCCAAACTTTGTTTGTAAACACATAGCACACATTTGTTGAAAGTTGAACACGCAACCCAAACTTTGAATTTTTGAACACGCAGCCCATATTTGATGGTGAACACGCAGCACACACCATTTCTGAAATCTGAACACACAGCTCAAATTTGTTGAAAGTTGAACACTCAGCCCAAACTTTGTTTGTGAACACGCAGAACACATTTCAATTCTGAACGCACAGCTCATACTGAACATGCAGTTCACAGCATTGTATTTGATTTGATTTGCACACAGCTCATACATTTCATTTGCACGCGGCTTATTCATTTCATTCTGAAACTGAAGTAGACATGTTCATTGTGAATGCAAGTGTCCTCCCGTGTTACACAAGGATATGGCTCCATTGTTGCCAGGGAGTGGTATGCAGAGCTCCCAGAGGCCATCCGTGATTGGGTCGATCAAGTAGGGTTCGGGCCTTTCTGTACTGGGATATCTCACTATCCTGCCAGCAGAACGTTGATGGGCGCCCTTGTAGAGAGGTGGTGGGACACCACCAATTCTTTTCATTTCTCAGCTGCCGGGGACATGACTATGACCCCATTCGACTTTTCTGTATTGACAGGCCTCGACGTGGGAGGCTGGGCGATCCCTTATGATGAGGACATGGGCGAGTGGGAGGCCGCCTGGATTTATCTATTGGGAGCTCGCCCACCGGTCGACCGATCCTCGGGCCGAGTCCGATACACCTGGTTTTCTTCATATTTCAGACAGAGGGAGCCCGAGACTCCCGAGGAGATAGCACAGTACACCCGAGGGTTTTTTATATTTCTCTTCAGGACCACTCTGTTCGCCGATAGGGGGAACACCGTTGGGCTATATCTGCAGAGTGCCCTGGTAGACCTTTCGCAGGTCAGTCAGTATGACTGGGGTGGTGCCGGCTTGGCTACCCTCTATTGCTACATGAGCGCGACCTCCCGCGGACGGGGGAACATAGTTGGCGGCTACTAGAGAGCCTGGGAGGTACCTTCTGCCCTCTTGATTTACATTTATGCTTTTCATTATATGTACATTGCACGCACGGCACACTTTACATTCTGTACTCACATTCTGCACTCAGCATTCTGTATTTGGATTCTGCACTCAGCATTCTGTATTCTGGTGGCTTTTGCCCTGTTTTCCACAGTTATGGGTTTTTCCGTACTTCCCGACGCTAGCCCCAGAGCTCGAGGTGGAGGCGCCCCTCATGACCCCCTACTCGCTCGTTTTCGAGGGCCAGTACCGACCGCGGGCCCGGGAGACTCTCCCCTACTTACGGCAGTTTTTTTGACACAGTGCGGCCAACAGAGGTAATTCAGAACTCTCAGTCCTCCATGTTTTCATCTTTGATTTATTTTGCACATCTACAATTTCTAATCGGCTTATGCATTGGTTATCTGTAGATCACATGGCAGCCCTGGGTGCCTTTGGGTGGGGACCTCCGATTTCAGCTTGCCGGAGGATGGGCCGCCTCTCGGTACAGGATCTTGTTTGAGGGGCCGGTTGGTAGGGCCTGGTTCCTTGGGGAACGCTTCATGCACCAGACGATGGGCTACCCTCATCAGGATATCCCCTCAGCACCTTCGGTCGATATGCGGACTACCGGCAGGCTCACTCCCCAGGAGGTTACTAGTGCTATGCTGGGTACTAACATATTGCTACATTTGGAGGAGGGGGAGTACGCGACCTACCGTCACATATACTTGATGCCCCCGTTGACAGGCGTTCGTACTCCCATGGGGAGGTCCGCTGACATACCGTCTTCGAGTCGAGCTCGGGCTGCAGGTGCTCCTTCTACTAGCAGAGCCGGTACGTCAAGAGGTGGGGCTGGGCTAGTTCCCCTGATTCCTCTGACTTATCATCACGCTGGATGGCCAGATATCCCGACTGAGTTGACGGGATGCCGATACGGGACTTCCTATCCGATTTCGATAGAGCCTCCTATGCCTGATCACCGATACGTCAGTGACCCTGACTCACCACCGGTATGCTCCACTGCTTTTCATTTATCACCCAGATACTTTGGCATTCATTCAGTCATTGATGATCTGAGTTTGTATTTGCAACCACCCAGAGAGTACATGGACGGGATGCTCGGATTGGTGGCCTCGCTCGAGGGCATGGTCTTGCGGAGAGAGGTGCAGCTGTCCATCATCGGTTTTCAGGTACTCTTTAATTTTCTCGCATTTATCGTACTTCTGATGACATGTTGAACTTGAACATCTTACTGCATTGATTAATTGTATGTGTAGAGCACATCTGACACACACCACATTCATGTACTATATCTGCCTGCACCCACTTCATGTAGCTTTCTTGTATCTGCATCTGATATACATACTTTGTCTGATGTATTGCATTCTTTCTTTTCAGATGCCTCTGCTACATACCGGACCACAAGTCAGGCCATCTAGGCCTTCCCGAGGAGCTGGGAGAGGTGAGTCGTCTCACAGACGAGCCGGACGCAGAGCGCATGTCATAGAGGAGGGGTCCAGCGAGGAGGAGGAGCCTACGCATCCCCAGTCAGAGACATCTACTGACAAAGAGGGTGGTTCCAGTTCCAGTTCCGGTAGTTGTAGATGTCCCCGAACGCCCCGGGAGGATGAGTCCCATTCTGTTCATTTGGGGTTACTACAGTTCGGACTCGACTTGTGTCACGGTTCTTAATCTGAACCAAAGAGTCCAAATCTGGCAAATCGTTTTGAGAAACAGATTTTTGAAAAAGTAGTGCCAAACATGGACTGCTTTGCCAGATACAGAGTCGCCACCTAAATATTTTAAAATGGGGGAATTTAGGAAACCCTGACTCGGTGCCAAAGGCCACATGTCCGTCATCACCGGAGTTGTCTCGGCTCGGGAGCTTGGGTACGATCGGGGAAAGTCAGCTATGAGCACCCCCTTTCGCCCGGTCCGAAGACCGGCCTCTACTAACCGTGATATCCAATTTTGAAAACGTTATGTATTCTTATTCCATTTATTAGCCTAGAATTACTATGTTATGCGCACAACAAACAAGTATAGACTAGATTGCCTAATTTGGAAATAAACATTGCATATCCGTTCGGTTTGAAAATGCTTTGGAATTTGCTACTCGCAAGTAGGCTAAAACAGCGTGATTAGCACATGTAGTTTTTCCAACTCAAACAATCCAACCTCCACCCACAGGCATCGCGAGCAGTTATACAACCTAAGCATCTAGCCACATGTTAAGCATGCTTGTCATGGCAATATTAACACATCTCATTGCGATATGCTAAAGCGGAAATACTACATCGTACTCGCGTGCCAATAGAGAACTTGTGGCAAAACATGCATGATCCGAAAAAAGCTGTCCATGTTAAGTGCCTAATTATCGCATTGACATAAGTGTTGGTGCTAGATGTATAGGGCTCGGCTATCCTTAAACATGGCACTTGAGAATGCACAACTATCAGCATATCAATTTAGAGATTTGAAGTAAAAATGCAGTTAGGGGCGTTGATGTAACCGAGCCTTAATGCATGGGCAAAAAAAATAAAAAAAAAAGATACAAATGCAATGGATGTCAGCGCACCCATAGCAATGATAGGTAGTGCTAAATTAAACGTGCCCTAGATACTAAAGCCATCAAAGTGCAGGGTACAGTAAAAGGGAAGAAAGAATGGAGTATTGGAAGATGGCATACACACCACCCAGCGCAGCAAACTTATTACAGATTGCCTCACTCAGAGGGCACCTAAAGTAAATCATTACAAAATTAATAACTACGCCAAGCTAATTAATATTACATAATTTATATCTAATGTGTAATTACAAATTTAAAATAAATTAATTAAAACAGAAAAATCGCCTTCGGGAAACTGCGAGCCGCCAGCGCGGGCAAGTGCCTCTTGTTGTCTCTTGCGCTCTGCTGCGCTTTGTAGCGGTCAATAACTTAGGACTGCATCCCATCGGACACTGGGAGTGCGTCACCGATGGCTGAGTGAAATTATGCAAAACCTGCGAACTGGTGTGTGGCGCATCGGCACAAAATGGAGTGTCGACAGAGGATAGATTGCGGCGCGGGCATGCCTATTAACCTAGTCCGGTCGCTAAAGAAAAGCCTGGCAGAAACTGAGGCAACTCACATGGGCAACAGATGCGGGGCAAACACAAAGCCTATGGCACGCACAATTCAGGGCATGTATGGCAGCGCAACCATGTCCTATCACTGGTAATGACTCAAAAGGGGCATCGTGGCCGTCCATTCTCGACGGCAGGCATTACGCATTCCGATGCGCATGATGGCCAAAGAGCCAAGTATGGCCACATTTGATTTGCAAATGGTCATGCAAACCAAATCCAAACGCAAAGTCCTACATACCTATCACACAAATCAAGGTGACATAGAACGCATGCAAAATAGCCAATGACGAAACCTAAGCAATACAAGGCTAGGATGCAATCATGGGCATGGGGGATAGCTTATGGCAAGCTATACAGAATTGCATATGCAATTATGCAAATAGATGGATAAGATGGAACTTATGCATGAAGTTAGGCAGCTCAAAATAGGCCCTAAAAGCAGTTAGCCATTAATGGCCCAATAATGTAAGGTCTAAAGCAACATACACACATAACACATGTTAAGGCCACATTAGGCTACAAGGCAAAGCATCATTCAAGCACACTTGAGAAGAAAAGCAATCATGGAAGCAATTGGCAGCTAAACGCGAGCTCTTAAAAGATACATGTTATAAAATGATGCCAATCACATTAAACAAGACAACGCAAGTGGCAATGCAACATGGCCAACAGTACCTTGAAGTAAAAAGTCATCGAGCAGCTGAAGCAGCTTTAATCACAATGCCAAACCAGTGGCGATGTACATTTAAACAACTAAAACAGATTTTTTAGCAATGTCATAAACAAGGCAAAGGCACCCCTTAGATGGCGATCTAAGTGGCTCAAATACAAAGGGGCAACATAGACACCGGAAAAGTAACATGCTAATAACGATTGTAAAGAAAAAAAAAAGAAAAAAAAATAGTAAAAACATGGGAGGCATTGCTACACAAGCTTCCAACGCATTAAAGAGGGATGTAAGGCAATCAAACAGAGCATCGGAATGGAAGCTGAAATAACATGTGGAGAGGACCCCAGAATCAGCCAATTCGACGCAAAGATGTCATGCTACCATGCAGCATACTCAAGGGCTAACAAGCCCAAATACAAAGACTATATCAAACGCGATGTCCAAACATCGATCCCAAACACTTATGGAAGAAACCTATAAGCATGGCCAAAAAGCACATATATGCTTCACAAGACTAAGCCTAAAACATGCTCCACAAAGGCTAAACACCCTAAGGCCACATTAAGGCTAAATCATGATTTAAGGCAAACTATGCTAAGCAACGCGATGGATATCAACCAACTGACACCCAGACTTTCATTAAGCGTCATTAATAAATAGCATATAGAGGCAGAAAATAGAGCCCAACACTCTAACACACACTCAAGTCATTAATCTCGTCTCTAAGAGGGCCAAAAATATTGGCCTTTCAAGGAAAACAACAGAGAGGGGTGGGCCCTCTCCTCGTTGTGGGGACTTCCAAAGGGCCATCATCGCTCACCAACACTTCGAATTCTCAAGATTTCAGTCGTTTGTGAGAGATCTCACACCAAATCCACCGGACTAAACACAAAATGCGCTCAAAATGAGGTCCTATCAGGCCTAAGGTGGTCACTGATACTCAACGAACAAGAAACACTCTTAATAAACAATAAAGAGGGCTTAAAAACAGAACTTTTTTATGTTATACAATAAGCACAAAAACAGCTCTAAGACAAGTAGAAAATCAATGCAAAAATGGGGAAAAATGAGACTAGGTTCTCACCCTTTTACAAACACTTCACAAATGGTGCTCCAATGGCCTTCCTTAGCTTGAATCCAACACCAAAACTTCAAAACCAGTCCCTTAGATCCTCAAGAGCCAAAGGAAGGTGAAACACTAGGTGTTTGTGTGCAATAGTAAGAACTAAACACTATTTTACACACACAAGAAGGAAAAGAGAGAGAGATAGGATGTGTATCTAATCCTAACCCTAAAACCAGAGCTTGGTCTCTATTTTTCTCTCCCTCCAATGTCCAAAATCTCCAACCCTTGCAACAAGAGAGAGAGCTCCTCTATATAGAAGCTTCTTGTCTTGTAAAGCTTACAAGACAAGCTTCATAAGAGGGAGATCCCTCCATACACGTGTATGGAGGGATGCAAAAATAAGACAGTTGTCTAAAAATATCTGCAAAAGCAGATGAACAGCAATCGGCCGGCCAAAAATGCCATCTTGGCCAAAAAGAGTGCCGACCGGCACAAAATAGTGCTGACCGGCAACAAAAAGTGCCGGCCGGCAATAAAAATTGCCGGTGGCAGCAAAACACCAGCCGGTGGCCTCTAGCCACTGCCCGTGGTGGGGTAGGGATGGTCTACAAGCCCCACCCTGCCTCTCAAGGGCAAGATGCAAGTGTTTGGTGCAAAACCAGACACTAAACGGTCGAGTTCGGGGATCCTGAGGCAAGGCGCGCGAGCCGAGACCTCCGGGAACTCCAAACAAACACAAACATGGAAGATCACTGTGTGTTCAAACGGTGACGTCCAAGTCTTGAGGACGGTCAAAAATGGGGTGTCTACAGTAGTGGAGATGAGGCCGAGGAGGATCCCAAGGATGACAGCTCTGACTCAGATGACGATGATGGTGCTGAGGTTATTCCGCAGAAGAGGACGAAGAGGGCCTCTTACTCCTGTGCTTGATAGCATTGATGCAGCTGTTCTCTGCTTTATTTGCCTTTTTTTACTAGTAGTTGTAGCACATTGTACATTTATTAGGCAGTTTATTTTCTGTAAAACTTGTACCCTTGTTGTAAAATGTTGTAACAAAGGAAGCATGATGGAATGAAACACCTTTTTGAAAAAGTGTTGCATTTTATGTTCTTGCATCGCATCATTTTGCACAAAATGAGATTGAATGGAATTGTGCATTTGAAAATTGCCAAGTCAGGTAGTGAACCAACGCAACAAACAAAGCAACTTAACTTACTAAAAAAGAACAGGACCTTAGCAAGTTTACAACTCGATAAGCAAGACACAACAATGTTGATTAAACAAAGAGTAACAACTCGATATACATAACTCGTCAACTCGACAAAACTTAATACCTCGATAAACTAAACAACTCGATAAGCAAAACAACAACTCAATAAGCAAAATAACAACTCGATAAGCAGGCTTTAACAACAACTCGATAAACAAATGCATTTCGGACGATCTGGGTGACGGAACGCATCCGAAACAAAGGAAACTCGCACCTTCAACACCCCCAATGCATGGAAATGCTAGGAACTTTCTTCTAGAAGCTGGAACAAGACCAAAGCCACCTTCCTCTCTATGGCCGACCACCTAAGGGAGCTGGCCGACCAGCTTTTTGCATTGGAGGGGAGAGTGGTGGTCGGCCTGCTAGAAAAGGTGGCCGGCTGACCACCTAGCTTGGCAGCCACCGAATTTTTGACACGTGTCTCTCGAACAGTGCCTTATCCTCTTTAAAAGCTCCAGCCTCGTGGCTCTTTCATTTCATCTTAGTTTTGCATCAAAATGGAGGCGTTCCTCACCCAAAATCTCACAGCTTGGATTGCTTCTCTAGATGGCTCAGAAAAGTTGAACTTCCAGGGCTTCGGCTTGAACGCACTATTCACGCTGGGCCGTACTCCGCTGCATCTTCCTCTCCTCTATGCCGCGGCAAGGTTTTGGAATCCGGTAACACACGTCTTTAGCTTTAGCGGGCAAGAGATGTGTCCTACTTTCGAGGATTTCCAAGTTTTGATGGAATCCGAGCGCAACGAGGAAATCTTGCCTCAACTCCGATTCGGCCACGTCCAAGCCTTAGGACAAATGTGCGGCCTCACTTTGCATGATGCTCGATCATTGATTCATGATGGGGAGCTGGACATCCCAAGCTTGGTTTGCCGGTTTTCTAATGCTGGTGACTGCGGCGACCATCATTGGCAGGGCTATCGGCAACACGCGCTTTGCCTATGTTTGCTATCTCATTTCTTACTTGCTTCCGGAGGATCCAATGTCCGGTTGATCGAGGTTGCGCAAGGTTTGAAGGAGGGCAAGAGCTGTATTGCTATGACATTGGCTGAGACATTGATGGACTTAGATGCTTTTCACCACCGGGAGACGGCTAGGCTTGCGGGAAGCCCACTTCTATTGCAGGTAATGTTTCCCACCCAATCTCACATATGTATTGCTCACATCACTCGGCCCTCAGGCTCGGTTTTTCTCGCAAAGCCCTTTTCATACTTTTCTCTCATCGTACACCTCTCTATTCTTTATTCTCTCATTTTTCAATCCCTCCCCAGGTGTGGTTAATGGACAAGTTACAGATTGTGGAGTCTTGCCCCGCATACTCAGCTCGCGGCTACTGTTTCCGACAACACCTGGTCGATGCCCTTGATGAGGAGTGGTGGTACAACTGGATGTGCAATTTGTCTGCAAACCGCATCGCTTGGCTCTGCCCTTGGCTCAATCTGCCGGCAATGAGTTACAACATGACCCGTCAACCTGGGATTCAATTGATTGGCACGACACACTGTGTCTTCTATTTTCCGTTCCGATTCTAGTGCCAATTCAGACATGATCAGACTTGCCCGCTAAAGGGGATAGAGTATCCTGTTGCATTCCCGGTTCGAGGCGCACAGCTTGCCCGGTATGCCACAGCATGGAGGACGCGAGAACTCTTGGCCCCCGCTCCCACTTTCAGTTGCACTTTGTCTGATGAGTGCTTCGATTGGCTCAATGAAGAGGCACAGGAAGGGCCCACTTTGGCATCAGAGGCTTCGACTAACTCTGGGAGGGGGCGCAGGAACACCTGACTTATCTATGCCCCGAATTTATTGCTTTATTAGTACTTTCTAGTTTTCTTTATGATTGTAATAAAAAACAACTTCAATTTGTATGCAAGAGCAGGAGAACTCTGTATTGAAATCAATGAAATTGAAGGTTGTGGGTACTGAAAAATTTCCGCTTTGGTCCAAAAATGGTCTAAGTTGTAAAAACATTAATTTTGAACAAAGTCAACTTTTATTAAAACTTTTCAAAACCATTTTCGATATGGATCAGAACTGGACACGCCTGAAATCTGTCACTGAGATTCACAACCCCGGATCCCAGCAACTGGAAAGTTGCCTAGTCTGAATAGTACCGCAGCACTGTGCAGCAACGGAAAGTTGCCCCTAGTCTGAAGAGCACTGCACCGGAGATCATAACCGAACTCTTAAATGCTGAATAGACAAAGATGGCCGAGATGATCAAATGGACAAAGTTGATCGGGAAAAAGTTCATGGCTGAACTTTAGGATGAAGTTGCCTACGTATCCCAAAGATGGGAATCAAGCCTTACGTAGTTCAGGCTTAGGTTCACTCGAGTATTTTCACTCTCCTTTTACGCTCTAACTTTTGCCAAGGCCGCCCTTTGCGGGTTTTCAACCTTGCGAGCTCAGTTTTTATAATTTCAAATTTTTTGTGCTTTGACTTTTGCCTAGGTCGCCCTCTCGGGTTTTCGGCCTGGCGAGCCTCTCAGGGGTAATATTTCTTCAATTTGTCCATGTTGATCGGTTGTGAGAACTCTAGCCATCTAAGTCCATCAGAACCACAGCTCTACCTGACCAGATAGGGACCAGTCCAATTGGGTCTGAACTTGCCCCTAGGGTCATGGATGGGAGCTCGGTTGTCCTTGAGCACCAAATCTCCTTCTTTAAAATTCCGAGACTTAACTTTCTTGTTGAAAGCCCGGGCAATTCTGCGCTGATATCCTTGAACATGGTACAGTGCTTTCAGTCTGCGCTTGTCAAAAAGCATGAGTTCTTCAAATCTGCACTGTTGCCAATCTACTTCGGCTATCTAACACTCAGCCAGCACTCGCAAAGACGGAACCTCAATTTCAATAGGTAGAACGGCTCCATCCCATAAACTAATAAATACGGAGTCGCCCCAGTAGAAGTTCTAATTGAAGTCCAGTACCCCCACAGAGCAAACGGCAGCTTGTCTGGCCAATCTCGGTAGGTTTCCACCATCTTCTGCAATATGTGTTTTATGTTCTTGTTGGCGGCATCAACCGCTCCATTGGTTTGCGGCCAGTATGCGGATGAGTTATGAAAAGCCACGTTGTATTTCTCCAACAAGTCAATCACTTCCTTCTTGAAGTGGGAACCATTATCTGAAATGACCTCGTTTGGGACCCCATAATGACAGATGATGTTGTTTCTGATGAATTTTGCAACATGTGACGCCTTCAACACCGCATAGGATTGGGCCTCAACCCACTTCATGAAATAATTTATCGTGACCAGGATGAACTCATGCCCATTAGACCCCTTCGGGGTAACAGCCCCGATCACATCGATTCCCCAAACTGAAAATGGCCATGGCGAAGTCATATTGTACAGCTTCGACGGCGAGATGTTCATGCGGTTTGCATGGATCTGACATTTGTAGCATCGCCGTACAAAGCCGATACAATCCTCCTCCATGGTGAACCAGTAGTAACCCTGTCTGAGGATTTTTCGTGCCAGCATTACCCCGTTCATATGCGCACCGCATTCCCCTCCATGGATGGCCTTCATCAGGCATTTTGATTCTTCAGCTTCGACGCACAGCTTATGCAATCCCAGATGACCTCTCTTATACAATTTACCTCCACAGATGATGAACTGAATGGCCATTCTTCTGATTGCCCTTTTATCCTTGGCATTTACCCCTAGTGGATATGCTTCATTCTCCAAGAAATTCCAAATATCATAATACCAGGTGTTCTCATCCTGAACCTCATCTATAACAGCAATTGACTCGTAAGCCGGCACAAATTTCTGGTCGATGATGATTGGACGCATCCGGACTCCAAACGGGATGTCTATCATGGAAGATAGAGTTACTATTGAATCTGCGAACCTGTTGTTTTCTCTTAGTAGATGAGTGAAGTTTAGCTTCTCAAACCGAGGAATCAGCAAATCCAAGGCCTGATGATACATCATCATCTTTTCTTCTTTGACTTTCCAATCTCCTTTCGCTTGATAGTAGATGGCCCTCTCCACTTTGTCCTCTGATCCTGCGCGAGCATACAGCCCATTGTGGTCTCAGTTACTGAAAGGTACAATATCAACGGTCTCCCCGGCTCTGGTGGTGACAACACAAGTGGGTTCTGTAAATATTCCTTGATCTATTCAAAAACAGCTTGGCATCGGTCGTCCCACTGGAATTTCTTTCCTTTCTTCAGGAGACCAAAAAGTGGTTCACAAGTCAAAGTTAATTTTGAGATAAACCGTCTTATGAATTGCACTTTACCCAGAAAGCCTTGCACCTCCTTTTCAGTCCTTGGTGGTGGCATTGCTAAGATGGCCTTGATTTTGGAAGGGTCGACTTCGATACTTCTCTGTGTAATGAGAAACCCCAGTATTTTCCCTGCTGTAACACCGAACGTACACTTCTGAGGATTCAGCCGCAACCGAAATTCTCTAATCCTTTGAAAGAACTTTTACAAGGCGGTGTAGTGGCCGTCTCTTTCTTTGGACTTGACAATCATGTCGTCCACATACACCTCAACCTCTTTGTGGATCATGTTATGCAATATTGTGGTCACGGCCAGTTGATATGTAACTCCAGCGTTCTTTAGCCCAAATGGCATCACTCTGTAGCAGTAGGTCCCCCACGGGGTGGTGAATACAGTCTTTTCCCAGTCTTCAGGTGCCATCACTATCTAATTATAGCCTGAGAAGCCATCCATGAACGAAAGCAAAGCATGCCCTGCTGTGAAGTCCACCAACTCATCAATATGGGGCAAGGGAAAGTCGTCCTTCGGACTGGCTCTGTTCAAGTCCCTGAAATCCACGCATACCCAGATCCTGCCATCCTTCTTCGGTACTGGAACAATGTTGGCCAACCAAGTCGGGTATTTGGATACTAGTAGGAAACCTGCGTCAATTTGCTTGGTGACTTCTTCCTTAATCTTGAGGGCCCAGTCCCGGCGGATCCTTCTGAGTTTTTGTTTAACGGGTCAGGCCTCGGGGTCAAGAGGGATCCGATGCTATACAATCTAAGGATCGATTCCAGGCATGTCTTCGTAGGACCACGCGAAAACGTCTTTAAAATATTTTAATAAAGAGACTAAGCGCTCGCGTTCCTCCAAAGACAACGTGGACTCGATCTGGACTAGCCGCGGGTCCTCCTCAGTACCAATATTCACAGTAGTGATTTCATCCATTAAGGGTTTAACAAATCTTTCCTGCTCTTGTTCAATTAAGTGTTGCAAAACCGGAGGAATTTCTTCCTCGTCGTTTTCATCAAAATTTTGAGAGTCTGAGTTAATGCAATAAATCAAGGGCACAGAAAAGTACTCAAAAACCACAGCCATATCATTCTCATTAAGCACATCCAAATCGTCCGATTCTCCGGTTACAACCGACTCAAAAGAGAAAGAAAAAGACGACCTGGACAGGACTGTGGTGTCCGGGTTATCAACCCCAGGAATACCGAACTCAGACTTGAGCTGGAACCTGATTCTGACTCAACAGATTCGGAAGAATCAGATTCTGGCTCACTACCTGACCCGGTGCTGCTTGATAAAAATCCCTCTTCATACTGCCAAATAAGGGAGGGTACGACAGATGCATCCAAAATGTTTGCTGGTAGGCCCGCAGCCGTTCCATTCCTGATCACGCATACCGAGAAGTTATCCCCTAAGCACTTATGTTCGATCGGAGGATCTAAAAGTAGACACACCAGCGCTACCCCCATCTCACTTTCGGCGTCCTCAGACTCCACTTTCTTGCTCTGCTCAACCTCAGCTAATGGGTCTGTTTGCTCTTCGGCAACGTCATCCCCAGATAACTGTTGGTCAAACAAAATCTCAAAACCTGGCATGCGCTTCTTCTCCGCGTTCAACCACGGCTCTGGGAAGCCACAGAACGGAAAGTCCTCTCCCTCCTGGATGAAGCGTCCATTTAGGGTACCCTGAATGGGCCGGTGCATTAAGTCAAAAGGCTTCCCCGCCTTCTTCGCTCTGGCTCTCCCAGCCATCTCCCTTACCCTTCCTTATCCAATCCTCTTTGGTGGGCAGATAACCCAAGCCAAAGGTATGTGGGTTGTGTGGCACCTCGGCCAATGCTGAGACGCCCTTCCGGCCGCTCTTTCCCAATCCCATCCCGGGGATGTGTTGAAGCTTGTTCATGAGGTATACTGATTGAGCACTAACATACACCCCCTCATTAACAGCTAAGATGTTCTGCACGACCCAGGCCTCAGCTAGGGTAAAACTGGATAACAACACATCCTCTATACCGTGCTCAATTTCCAAAACTGGCGTAGATACTTCCGACGGTGGATGGATCGATGAATTCCCAAAAACAATGGCTACTCCCTTTCCATGGGGGTATTTCACCATTTGATGCAAGGTAAAAGAAACTGCCTTCACTTGATGCAACCACGGCCGCCCCAAAAGCATATTGAAAGTTGCAGGGACTTCTAAGACATGGAAGTCTATTTCGTGCTGTCCTGGCCCAACCTTGGTCTGGATTTTCACTGTTCCCATGACTTCTCGGCTTGTGTTGTCATATGCCCGAATCACCTGGGCTGTCGGTACAAAATCTGCGATCTTTAAACCGATTGCATATGTAGTCCTTGCTGGGCACACATTGATGGCGGACCCTGTGTCGACAAGCACCACGGGTATCCATTTGGTTTTTGCACTTCACAGAAATGTAGAGTGGCTTGTTATGGTTCGCACCCTCAGGTGGCAGTTCTTTGTCAGAAAAGGTCAACATCGGGGTAGGCTCTTCCCGGAAAAACTAAGCCCACCAGCTATTCGGGGCGTGGTGTCTATTGAGAAGCTTGGCCTTGTCCATGGCGATAAGACAGCTTGTCGATGCACTCGTGATGCCATAAGCAGTCCCCAGATGGAGATGTCTGCCTGTATCTTTTTCAACTACTTCAGTACGGCCTCTTCTTCGAGTTGCTTTTCTTTCTGCTTCTCTGCCTCCTTATCTTTCCCAGATGCCTCTGGCTGGTCTAGGTGCGGGGGCTTGAAATACCGCCCGCTCCTGGTCATATGATCGACTTCGCCGATATACCAGGTATCATCTGGCTGATTGCTCCCCCAATCCTCATCCGTGTGGGCAAGACATAAATCGTCGTCCTCCCACCACATTCCGTCAGCAGCCAACAGACACCTGTCTAGCTCTGGTACAATTGCACCCGCAGTACTCTCCGTCCACATGCTCGCAGCATTCTCTATCCTCGTGCACACAGCACTTTCAGTCCCCTCAGGGCCCTTAGCTTTCCTGATTCTCTCAGAATCCTCAAACCTTTCTTGTTTCAACTGCGTCAGTACAGCTAGCTGTTCAACAATTCCCGCATTCACAATGCCCAAGTCTTGAGCGAAATTCTTAGCACCAGCGCTCTCCGGCGATTCATTCTGATTTCTGGCCCTTCCGGCAACCACTGATATTCTTGCCCCTGCCGAGCCCTGTTCCAACTGAGCTTCGTCAACAACGTCTGGTAGGTCATCAAGCCACCCGGTGACCTCTGCTGATTCCTCAAAATCTGACCAGTTGACTACCATGCCCTCTGGCTCTTGCCCATTGAAAAATTGGAGGTTAGCAAAGTCCTCTGACCAGATTCATCCCCCTGTATCATACAAAGCTCTGCCCCCGCCAGCAATTCAAAGTTCGGCCCAACCTGGCCCACTGATAGAATGTAGTCACTCGGACTGTATACTTCCTCAGTAAAACTCCCAGATTCCTCAGATCCTGGCTCAGTAATCCCATTCTCCCCTAGAATCTCCCATGTTCTGTCTTCAACAGCCACCACCAATGGTTCGGGTTGGGCTCCGGAGATGTCCAACATGCACAAGTTAGTGCAGTCAGGAAGAAGCACCTCCGGCTTGGGTAAGTGGGTTGGGGTAATATATATGCTGGGATCGTAAGACATGACCCTAGTCTGGATAAAGTTGATTCTTTTGGGAGGTGGAGCTTGGTTGTGCGGTGGGAGAGGGTTTATTGTGACATTGGGTTTTTCTGGAGGCTCAATCACTTGCTTGTCAATGAGATCTTGAATCTCATGACGCAATCTAAAACATTGGTGAGTGTCGTGACCATGTTGTTGGTGATATGCGCAGTATTTTGCTGGGTTATGAGAGGGAGGGAGTGGATTTGGCAATGGCCTTGGCTCCAGGGGCTTTAAGTGCCCTTTCCTGATTAATACCCCTAGAGCCTTGGAAAGGGGCATATACAATGGGGTGAAGGCTCTCTGGCCTCGAGGTTGGAATTTGGTGGTTTGTGTGTTGCTTCCGAATGCGCCGGAGAAAGGCGTAGCTGCCATGGGTCTTGGAAGGGGCATGGTGGCGACCATGCTTACCTCCGAAGCTCTAGCATTTGTGGCATTGCTGGTGCCTGTGTTGTTGTTGCGGTTGAAGGTTCTTCGGGGTTGATCTCTATCTTGGTCAATCAGACCTTGTTTCATAGCATCCTCTATTTGTACCCCCATCTCGTGCAAATCTGAAAAGGTAGGGAAGGGGAGCACAATCATTTTTTGCATCAGTTTTGGCTGGAGATTGCGTACAATCATCCGGATTTGATCTTTATCTGTAGGCCTTAAGGTCATCATTGAGGCCTTCGCCCTCCATCGGGCCCCAAAATCCAAAAAGCACTCCTTAGGCTCCTGCCTTGTTGTCTCAAGATCACGGGTTGTAATCTCGATTTGAGTGTTATAGGAGTACTGTGCAATGAAAGCCTCGGCCATCTCGTCCCAGTTCCGCTTAACATCATCTTCTAATTTTGCATACCAGATAGCGGCCACACCTGACAAGGTCCGGCCGAATAGTGAAAGCTTGTGTGGTCTGGTGAGGCCCATCGGTCACAGTATATCTGAGAACAACCGAAGATGGACCATGGGATCCCCAGATCCGTCAAAGCGGTTGATTTTTGGCATCTTGAACCTGTCTGGCAGCGTCACATCCACATCAGTATATCCGTCCTCGATGTCTGGGATGGACTTCACCCCTTGGGATTTCTTGAACAACTTCTCGAGCTTGCTCAGTTTCAATGCTGTATGGTCTATCTCGAACTCAAAGGGAGAGTCCAGTTGATTGACAGGCGTAGGTGCCTTGGATAACTGTGGTAGAATCGGGGGCGGAGCTGGCCCCGTCGGGATGTCCATATCTCCCTGGACATTTGGTGCCCCTCCGGGTGCCGAAATTCCTGGTGGGGGAGGAGCTGGATGTGAAGCAGATGCCTCGGTTTGTTGTTGCAACCTGGCAATTAATTCTGCCTATTGGGCCATGATCTCGACTTGTTGTTTGGCAAACTCATCCCGGCGAACAGCGTCCTGCTGCATGGCTCTCATGGTCTCCTGTATTTGGTGCATCATTCTTCAACTCCTGTCGGTACCGCTATACTTCCCAGATCTGTCTGAACTACTAGCAGGTCTATCTCTATAACAACAATTGAGATCTCAGTCTGACTATCCACTGATGGGGTAATCCATTGCTCTGGCAACCTCTGCTCGGATACACTGCGTCTTCTTGACCTCCGTCTGATAACCGAGGGTAAAGAGTGGAACACTGGTTGTCCGTCGACCAGATCCTCAGATCGATTGAGTCGGCGACCTCTTGTCCAGAGTGCTTGGGGAATATCTGCTTGGTCTGAAGCAATTGTGCTAAACTACCTAAGAAAAAGATAAATAAAGCAATAATAAGGAAATAAACGAGCAGACAAACGGACAGCATAACAGCGTAAATAAACACAACGCACAGTCGGGTATAATTAACACGCAATTGATACACCGTTCTCAAAGACTGATCATTATTCCCAAATCACTATCCCCGAAGCTGAATCTGATACCCGCAGATAACTGATTCTGAAAATACTGAACTGGCGCCCGTAGGCCTGATGCCCAAACTTGTAAACTGATACATGCATTCGTATAGAGATGCATTCCTGTAGAGACGCACTCTAAAGGCACATAGCAAGCAAGTGAGAGCCAAAACACCCCTATGTTGGGGTAAGGTTTCCCTGTCCTATTTTGTCAGGAGCTAGGGTTTCACTACGCACACAACGGTTTCAAACAACCTACAATAGGGTAAGCAACCTATCCTAGCTTGGAATGGTCACTACGGATTCCGAATATGCACTACGTCGAATGGTAAAAAAGGGTGCCCCGGTAAAACTGGGGTTTGTGTTCCCGTCGTGGCAGAGCCCGCAACCGGTCAGCCTTATAGCACGCTTCGCAAAGCGAGCCTCCGGCAAACCGTTTAGGTATAACATACGAAAAACACTGTGTCCTAGGCGCACCAATGCAAATGCAATGCAAAGAAACACATAAGTGTAATCAAAACCAGAAATCATGAGTTCGAGTCAAGTTCTCTAAGTCCCCAGCAGGGTCGCCAGAAACTGTAGACGTCCCCGAACGTCCCGGGAGGATGAATCCCCCGTTCTGTTCATATGGGCTCACTACAGTTCAGGACTCAACGTCACAATCCTGTATCTAATCTCGCAGAGTGCAATGCAAGACCGACGAATCATCAAAGAGTCCAAATCCGGCAAATCATTTTTGAAAACAGATTTTTTTGAAAGAAGTGCTAAACATGGACTGCTTTGCTAGATACAGAGTCGCCACCTAAATATTTTATTTTTGGGGAAATTTAGGAAACCCAGACTCGTTGCCTAAGGCCACGTGTCCATCATCACCAAAGTTGCCTCAGCTCAGGAACTTGGGTACGATTGGGGAAGGTCACTTCGTGAGCACCCCCGCTCGCCCGATCAAAGATCAACCTCTACTAACTATGATATCTAGTTCTTAAAACACTATGCGTTCTTATTTCGGTTATTAGCCTAGATTTACTATGTGATGCGCATAGCATACAAGTATAGACTGGGTCGCCTGAATTGGAATGAAACATCTCATGTTTGTTTTGAAAATGGTTTGCTACTCGCAAGTAGGCTAAAATGTGGATTTGCCACCCTCAGGTGGGCATAGAAAACATGGTTTTGCCACTATCTAGTGGGCTTAAAACTCGCAGTCGATGAGTTGTTCCAATCCAAATAACCCAACCTTCACCCACAAGCATTCAGGCAGGTATATCACATAAGCACATAGCCTCATGGTAAGCATGCTATCATGGCAGTCACTCACACACATGCAAGGATGCTAAAGCATAAAACTTACCGAGTACTCCAAGCCAAATCAAAAGCTATGTTAGAAATCCATGCATGAATCCTAACTATGCTGAAATGCCTAATGCAACACATGCAAAATGTAACTATAGTAGGCTCGGCTATTCTAAGGATGGCATACGAAATGCAACAACTAACAAGTATCTGTAACAAGCCCGCGGGGGCCTCGCTACAGCTCGGACTCGATTTGTAGTCGCGGTTCTAAGTCTGAACCAAAGAGTCCAAATCCGGCAAATTGTTTTGAGAAACAGATTTTTTGAAAAAGTAGTGCCAAACATGGACTGCTTTGCCAGATACAGAGTCGCCACCTAAATATTTTATTTTGGGAAATTTAGGAAACCCTGACTCGGTGCCAAATAAATAAAAGGGAGAAAGACGTGGTGTTGGAAGACATACATCACACACACGCACACTTACTACAGTTGTGCCCTCGCGCAGAGGGTCCGAATAAATAATTATAGTCCAAATAATTACAAAACCCTAATTAATTAACAAATTAAATTAGGAAAGCAATAAATTGGCATGCAAGCTAGGGACTACCTCAAATCCGCTCCGGATGATGAATGATGCATGCTCGGGTTGCCTTGTGCGGAGAATCCCTCGCGATGCCCCGGTTTGCCTCTGTTTGCAATTGTTCTTGGAATGCGTGCCAAGCCCCGGAAGGTTGTCGATTTCTGATTTGCTGCAACAGAGAGCAACAAAGGGGCATGGCAAAGTATTTTCACATATGTATGCATGACTACTCTTCAGGGAGTGTAGTCCTCGATCCTCGTGCCACCAATCATGCATCTCGATGCATGATGGCCGGGGAGTCGAATTGCATGACTCAATATGGAATGAATGCACATGAAAACACAACAGGGCCTAGACTCCATCATGGATAATCCGGAGTGTCGGCGACTAGGAATTGAGATACGTTCCGTCGTTCGGAGTACGAAACGTACCTCGTTTTCCATGCTTGGGCTAACTCCTATCCCAAACACAATGCAATATGCATGACATGCATGAATGCAACTAATATACAACCTAGCATTCACAATGCTATGAAATGGCATACACGATGCACGAGGTAACATGGCATACACAATGCGCTAACATACAACCTAGCATACACAATGCTATGAAATGAAATGGCATACACAATGCAATATGGGCTTACACCAACATGAGTGGACCTCAGCCACATTCACATTAGTAGCCATGAGATGAAAAATGAGACACTCGAAATGCATGCACACATGCACGCAAACCGAGAACCTCAGTAGCCATGAGATGAAAATGAGACACTCGAAATGCGTGCACACATGCACGCAAACCGAGGACCGATCCTAAGGCACAAATGCCACTCTAACAAGGCATGGCAAGGCACGAAATATGGCATACAAACATGCAAGTTTCAGCACTGAAATGTGATGCAAAATGATCCCGAAACATGGAAACATGGCACCCGATGCATGGAATGGCCCCGAAACACAAAACTAGGCATACGCATTGGCCTATAGCTATACAAAACATGCATTATTTGATCATGAAGCATGAAGACAGATGCAAGACAGTCCCAAAACATGCATATTTCCAGTTTATAACAAGTCCCAAAAACGAATGCAAATAGGGCTCATCTATCATACAAGAAAACGCCTAAAATAGAGATTAAACACAAAGGGACAGCAGCTGGCCCCAAAAAATGAAGAGTCATTCAACAAAGTTGAATAGGGGTTCAAAATAATGCACTTTATAGTTTATGACCAAGTCCAAAACAGTGCACAAGTAAGCTTAAAACACTATGCAAAAATAGGCCTAAAAGAAGGTTTAAACACAAAGAGCAAAAAGGGAGCCTCAAAAAGCAAAGGACCCTTGATCAAACATGAAGAGGGGGTCAAAATATGACTCTTTACAGTTTGGATCGGAGCCCAAAAATACAAGCACAAGGAGCTAAAAAAAACATGCAAACAAAGGGGCCAAAAGAGGGATAAAGAGGCAAGTGATAGAAGGAAGTCCCAAACAGTGAAGAGCCCTTCAACAAAGTTTAAGAGGGGCTCAAAATGAGGTAACTCATAGTTTATAGCAAAGCTTGAAACAGTTTACAAATAGGCCTAAAATACTATGCAAGAAAGAGGCCTAAAAGAGGCTTTTAACACAAAGTGTAAAAAAAAAGCCTCAAACAGGGAGAAGCCCATAATCAAACATGAAATAAAGCTTAAAATAAGACTATTTTCAGTTAGGGTTGGAGCCCAAATATGCGATCACAAGGAGCCAGAATATAGATCAAAATAAAGCAAGAAAAGAGGAAAAGAAGACTTACCCTTGAAGAACCAATCTTTGACAGCCTTTGGACCAAGTTTGGGGACTCTTAAGCTCTGGAAATGGCCTTCAAGCTGCTGGAATGGAGTGAGGAGGAGGGGTGCTATGGGTTGTAGAGTAAAGGGTGTAGGAATGGTCCAAGAACAAAAGGGTTTTGATGTTTGGAATAGAAGGGAAGAGGGATTGAATGCAAGAGGCTTAGAACCAATTTTTGTAACTCCTGAAAACACAGCTGGGGGTGCTGGTCATATAGGCAAAGGAGTGGAGGAAAAAGGGGGGGAAATGAAATTCAAATTTCCCCCAAAAAATAG
>NW_021030639.1:0-10976 GCF_004153795.1 Camellia sinensis | reverse complement strand
CAGCCATGACATCTCCCATCTGGGACTGCTAATGGCATCACGAGTACACAGAGAAGCTGTCCTATCTGCTATGGACAAGTCCAAACTCTCCATAGACACCACGCCTGAACAGCTGGTTGGCTGGTTTTTCCGGGAGGAGGTTCCCGGCATTAACCTTTTCGGACAAGGAGCTACCGCTCTGAGGGCACAAACCATAACAAACCTCTCTATATTTCTGTGGAATGTAGAGATAAGTGGATACCGTGGTACTTGTTGATACCGGGCCTGCGATTAATGTCTGCCCAACCAGAACGGCATATGCATCGGGTTAAACCCGTGGACTTCGTCCAACCACCCAAGTGATCAGAGCATAGACAATACCAGCAGAGAAGTGATGGGGACTGTTAAAATTCAAACCAAGGTTGGTCCAGGACAACACAGATCGAATTTCATATCTTGGACGTTCCGCAACCTTTAACCTACTTTGGGGCGACCGTGGTTGCACCAGGTCAAAGCAGTCTCTTCCACTCTACATCAGATGCTAAAGTACCCACGGGAAAGGGGTAGCGATGTTTTTGGGAATTTCAATCCATCCGCCGCCGGAAGTGTCAACACTGTCTTGGAGATGAGCACGGCACGAGGATGTGTTTTTGTCGGGGTTCACTTTGGCCGAGGCTCAAGTGGTGCAGAATGTCATGGCTGGAATGAGGGCATGTATGTTAGTGCACAATCATATACCTCATGAACAAGCTAAACATACCCCGTGGATGGGATTAGGGAGAAGCGGCCGGAAGGCGTCTCAGTGTTGGCCGAAGTGCCACACAACCTCACGCCTTTGGACTGGGTTATCTGCCCACCAAAGAGGATTGGGTGAGGAAAGAAAAGAAATGCGCGGAAGGGCCAGGGCAAAAGGCCGGGAAGCCATTTGATTAAATGCACAGGCCCATCTGGGGTACCCTAAACGGACGCTTCGTCCGGGAGGGGGAAGATTTCCATTCTGCGGCTTCCCGGAGCCATGGCAAAACGCGGAGGGGAAGCGCGTGCCTGGTTTTGAAATCTTCTTCGACATACAATTATCTGGGGATGACGTTGCCGAAGCGCAGACAACCCACCAACTGAGGTTGAGCAATGTGAAGCAGTGGATCCTGAGAGCACAGAGCTTGAAATGGGGGTAGCACTGGCGAGTCTACTATCAGATCCTCCGATCGGCCAAGAGTGCTTGGGGGATAACTCTTCGGTTTCTGTGATTGGAGATGAAATAGCTGCGGGCTTTCCAGCGCCGATCTTGGATGCATTACGCACCTTCTCTCATCTGGCATATGAAGAAGGCTTTTTATCTAGCAGTTCCGGGTCAGGTAGTGAGCCGGAATCTGATTCTACCGAATCTTGTCGTCGGAATCAGATTCCAGCTCGACTGAGTCTGAGTCCGGTATTCCTGGGGGTGATAACCCGGATGCCACAGTCCTGTCTAGGTCGTCTTTTTCATTTTCTTTTGAGTCTGTTGTAACAGAGGAATCTGACGGCTTGAGTATTTAATGAGAATGATGTGGATGTGGTTTCCGAGTATTTTTCTGTGCCTTTGATTTATTGCTTAAATCAGGATTTTCAAAATTTTGATGAAAACAGCGAGGAAGAAATTCCCCAGTTTTGCAACGATTAATTGATCAAGAGCAGGAAAGATTTGTTAAACCTTTAATGGATGAAATACCTACTGTGAATGTTGGTACTGAGAAGGACCCGCGGCTGGTCCAGATCGGGTCCACGTTGTCTTCAGAGGAGCGCGAGCGCTTAGTCGCTTTATTAAAAGATTTCAAAGATGTTTTCGCGTGGTCCTACGAAGACATGCCTGGAATCGATCCTGAGATTGTACAGCACCGGATCCCTCTTGATCCCGAGGCCCGCCCTGTCAAACAGAAACTCAGAAGGTTCGCCGGACTGGGCCTCAAAATTAAGGAAGAGGTCACCAAGCAAATTGACGCAGGGTTCCTGCTGGTATCTGAATATCCAACTTGGTTGGCCAACATAGTTCGCGTGCCAAAGAAGGATGGCAGAATTCGGTGCTGTGTAGACTTCAGAGATTTGAACAGGGCTCCGAAGGAGACTTCCCCTTGCCCACATCGATGAATTGGTGGATTTCACGGCAGGACACGCCTTGCTTTCGTTTATGGATGGTTTCTCAGGCTATAATCAGATAGTAATGGCACCGAAGACCGGGAGAAGACTGCGTTCATACCCCCCGTGGGGGACATATTGTTATAGAGTGATGCCATTCGGTTGAAAAGCTGGAGCTACGTATCAACGGGCAAAACTCAATATTGCATGATATGACCATAAAGAGGTCGAGGTGTACGTGGACGACATGATTGTCAAGTCCAAAGATAGAGAGGGCCACTACACGCCTTACAAAAATTCTTTCAAAGGATCAAAGAGTTTCGGCTGCGACTGAATCCCCAGAAATGCACGTTTGGTGTTACAGCAGGGAAGATGCTAGGGTTTCTGATTACACAAAGGGCATCGAGGTCGACCCTTCCAAAATCAAGGCCATCTTAGAAATGCCACCACCAAGGACTGAAAAGGAGGTGCGAGGCTTTCTGGGTAAAGTGCAATTCATAAGACGGTTTATTTCTAAATTAACCTTGACTTGTGAACCACTTTTTGTCTCCTGAAGAAAGGAAAGAAATTCCAATGGGACGGCCGATGTCAAGCAGCTTTTGAGCAGATCAAAGAGTATCTACAGAACCCACCCGTGTTGTCACCGCAGAGCCGGGGAGACCTTGATATTGTACCTTTCGGTAACTGAGACTACCATGGGCTGCATGCTCGCGCAGGAGTCAGAAGACAAAGTGGAAAGGGCCATTACTATCTGAGCAAAAAAGATGCTGGATTACGAGACCCGCTATACACCGCTGGAGAAGGCTTGTTTGGCCTTGGTATGGGCAACCAGGAAGCTGCGGCACTACCTGTTAGCCCACTCTGTAATGTTGGTTTCGCGTTTGGATCCCATCAAATATCTCTTCGAGAAACCAGCACTTACGGGTAGGCTAGCTCGTTGGTTGCTTTGCTCTCCGAATTTGATTTGAAGTATGTAACGCGAAGTCAGTAAAAGGAAGGCGGTGCGGAGTTCCTTGCCGACCACCCGGTTGAGGGGGATGAAGGTTTGAGTATCTATTCCCAGATGAAGCCATTCTGCACTCGAAGATGAAACTGGACAATGTACTTTGACGGAGCGTCAAACCAGTATGGGTATGGGATAGGGGTGTTGCTGATAGCGCCTGAAATTCCGTATCCCTTTAGCATTCAAGCTCCGGTTCAAAGTTTCCAACAATGAAGCAGAGTATGAGGCTGTATTGCTGGCCTGGAAGCAGCCCTGGACTAGGGGCAAGACGGTGGCCGTCATTGGGACTCGAACCTTGTTGTGTCTCAAGCAAAGAAGATTGGAAAGTCAAGGAGGAAGGATGATAACTACCACCAAACCTTGGATCTGTAATCTCTCGGTTTGAGAAGCTATTTTCACCCACCTCGTAAGAGAGAACAACAGGTTTGCAGATTCTTAGCAACTCTATCTTCTATATAGACATCCGTCCGGAGTCCGGATGCGTCCAGTCATTATTGATCAGAAGTTCGCCAGCATACGAGTCATTTCCGCCATAGATGAGGTTCAAGACGGCAACCCCTGGTATTACGACATCTGGAACTTCTTGGAAAAGGAGACATATCCACTAGGGCAAATGCCAAAGATAAGAGGGCTGTCAGAAGAATGGCTGCTCAGTTCTTATCTGCGGGGGATTGTACAAAAGGGGTCATCTGGGAATGCATAAGCTCTGGTAGAAGCTGAAGAGTCAAACGCCTGATGGAAGCCATCCATGGGGGAGAGTGCGGTGCACACATGAATGGAGTAATGCTGGCCAGAAAATCCTCAGACAGGGCTACTACTGTCAACCATGGAGGAGGATTGTATAGTTTGTTCGGCGATGCCACAAAGTGTCAAATTCATGCAAACCGCATGAACATCCCGCCGTCAAAACTGTACAACATGACTTCCCATGGCCTTTTTCAGTCTGGGGAATTGATGTGATCGGAGCTGTTACCCGACCGAAGGGTCAAACGGCATGAGTTTATCCTGTAGCGATAGATTATTTCACAAAGTGGGTCGAGGCCCAATCATACGCGGTGTTGAAGGCGTCGCATGTCGCAAAGTTCATCAGAAAAACATCATACTGTCGCTACG
Organism: Camellia sinensis; assembly: GCF_004153795.1. NCBI lineage: Eukaryota > Viridiplantae > Streptophyta > Magnoliopsida > Ericales > Theaceae > Camellia > Camellia sinensis. The sequence goes on along the minus strand of NW_021030639.1, from coordinate 6,769 downwards.
GGTGCCAAACGAGATAATTTCAGATAATGGTTCCCATTTTCAAGAAAGAAGTGATAGACTTGTTGGAGAAATACAATGTGGTTTTCCATAAGTCATCTACATACAGGCCGCAGACCAACGGAGCGTTGAGGCGCCAACAAGAATATCAAGCATATACTCAGAAGATGGTGGGAACCTATCGGAGATTGGCCAGACAAGCTGCCATTTGCTCTGGGGGCTACAGGACTTCAATCAGAACTTCTACTGGAGCAACTCCATATTCATTGGTTATGGAATGGAGGCTGTTCTACCCATTGAGATGAGGTTCCGTCGTTACGAGTATTGGCTGAATGCCAGATAGCCGAAGCAGATTGGCAGCAAAGCAGATTCGAAGAACTCATGCTCTTTGATGAAAGAAGACTGAAAGCACTGTACCACATCCAAGGCTATCAACGCAGAATTGCCCGGGCTTTCAACAAGAGGTTAAGTCCAGGAATCTGAAAGAAGGAGATTTGGTGCTCAAAGACAACCGAGCTCCCATCCACGACCCAAGGGGCAAGTTCAAACCAATTGGACTGGTCCTTACATCATCAAAGCTATCTGGTCAGGTGAGCTGTGGTTCTGATGGATCTAGATGGCTTGGAGTTCTCACAACCGATCAATATGGACAAGTTGAAGAAATACTATCCTTGAGAGGTCGCTAGGCCGAAAACCCGAAAGGGCGACCTAGGCAAAAGTCAGAGCAAAAAAATTAGAAAATATAAAAACTGAGCTCGCAAGGTTGAAAACCGCGCAAAGGGCGGCCTTGGCAAAAGTTAGAGCGCAAAAGGAGAGTGAAAATACTCGAGTGAACCTAGCCTGAACTACGTAAGGCTTGATTCCCATCTTTGGGATACGTAGGCAACTTCACCTGAAGTTCAGCCATAAACTTTTCCCCGATCAATTCTGTCCATTTTGATCATCTCAGTCATCTTTATCCATCAGCATTTATCGTGATCTCCGGTACAGTGCTGTTCAAACTAGGGGCAACTTTCGTTGCACGCTTGCCACAGGGCAACTTTCCGTGCGCAGTGCGCCAGACAGGGCACTTCGTTGCTTAGTGCCATTGTTCTTCAGACTAGGGGCAACTTTCCATTGCGGGATCTGGGGTTGTGCATCTCAGTGACAGATTCCGGTGTCCAGTCTGATCAACATCGAAAATAGTTTTGAAAAGTTTTAATAAAGTTGACTTTGTTCAAATCAATCTTTTACGACTAAGACCATTTTTGGACCAAAACGGAAAATTTTCAGTACCACAACTTTCAATTTCATTGATTCAAAATAGAGTTCTCCTGCTCTTGCATTACAATCGAGGTTGCTTTTTAGTACATTCATAAAGAAAACTTGAAAATGCTAAATAAGCAATAAATTTGGGGCATAGTTGAATCAAGTATCTCTGCGTCCCCTCCCAGAGCTGGACGAAGCATCTGATGCCAAGCTAGGCCCACCTGTGCCTCCTCATTGAGCCAATCCAAGCACTCATCGGACAAAGGCAACTGAAAGTGAAGCAGGGGCCAGGAGCTCTCTAGTCCTCCATGGTGGCATATCGGGCAAGGTGTCACCCCGGATGGGAAAGCGGCTGGGTACTCAATCCCCTCCGGTGGCAAGGTCTGATCATGCCAAACTGACGCAGGAACCGGAACGGAAAATAGAATACGCAGTGGGTTAGACCAATCAATTGGATCCCAATCAGCCGGGACATACTATAGCTCATTGCGGGATGAGCCAAGGACAACGCCAAGCAATGCCTCTGCGGACAAATTGCACATCCAATCGACCACCACCTTTCGTCAAGAGCATTGACTAGGCGCTGCGAAAGAAGTAGCCTCGAGCTGAATAGGCTGGGCAAGAGTCCACAACCTGCAACTTGTCCATTAACCATACCTAGGGGAGGGATGGAAAATGAGAGAATAAAGAACAGAGAGATGTACGATGAGAGAAAAGTAAGACAAGGGTTTTGTGAGAAAAACCGAGCCTGAGGGCAGTGATGTGAGCAAATATATATGTGAGGTCGGGTGGGAAACATTACCTGCAGCAGCAGTGGACTCCCGCAAACCTAGTCGCCTCCCGGCGATAGACAGAATCTAAGCCCATCATGTCTCGGCCAAGGTCATGGCAATACAGCTCTTTCCTTCTCTCAAACCTTGGGCGACTTCAATCAGGCGAATGCTAGCCCCGCCGAAGCCCGAGGAAAGCAGAAAGTGAGACAACAAACATAAGCAGAGGGCGTGTTGCCGAAAACCCTGCCAATAATGGTTGCTGCGGTCACCGGCGTCGGAAAAACGATGGATCAAGCCGAGGATGTCATTCCCCACTGCAGATCAGAGATCGAGCGTCATGCGCCGTGAGCCCACACATCGCCCTAAAGCCTGGCTGGCCAAACGGAGCTGGGGCAAGATCACTTCAGAGCATTCAGACTCCATCAAAACCTGAAAATCTTCGAAAGTGGGCACATCTCTTGGCCCCAAGCTAAAAACATGCGTCACTGGATTCCAGAACCTTGCCGCGGCATGGAGAAAAGGAAGCTGTAGCGAGGTACGGCTCAGCGTGAATAGTGCATTCAAGCCGAAACCCCGGAAATTCAGCTTTTCCGAGCCATCTAAGAAGAGATCCAAGATGTGATATTTTCTGCGAGAAACGCCTCCATCTTTGCTAAAACTAAGATGAAATGAATGTTCCCGAAGTTGAGGCTTTTATAGAAGGAAAAACACTATTCACGGGGACACGTGTCAAAAATCTGGTGGCTGCAGGACTGAATGGCCGGCCAGCCACTTTTTCGGCTGGCCAGCCATTTACTTTTTCAGAAATGGCGGCCAGCTGTCTCTCTCCACAAAAATGGCCGGCCGGCTCCCAGGGATGGTGGCAAGCTGCAGTGTATCTCCTTGGCCCTGTTTTACCTCGAGGGAGAAGTTCCAAGCATTTCCTGCAACGAGGTCAAAGGCCTTCATTTCCCTCGTTTCGGATGCGTTCCTGCCCAGATCGTCAGAAGTACACTTTGTTGTTGTTGTGTTTTTGTTTATCGAGTTGTTGTTTTGCTTATCGAGTTGTTTGTCGAGCGGACGTGTTTGTGTTTTTGAGTCATTGCTCTCTGTTTAAGCAATTTTGTTAAAGTCTTGTTTATTTGCGTTGTTGCATTTTGCTTATCGAGTTGTAACCTTGCTAAAGATTCTGTTATATCTTAGTAAGTTGAGTTGCTTAGTTTGTTGCGTCGGTTCACTACCTGACTTGGTGATTACAATGCGCATTCCATTCAATTTCATTTTTGTGCAAAATAAAATGATGCGATACGATGCTAAAGTTTAAAATACAAACACTCTTTCAAAAGCTATTTCATTTCATCATGCTTTACAACAAACAAAAGGTACAAGTTTTACAAAAATAAAAACTCCTAACAATGTGCAAAGTGCTAAACTACTAGCAAAAAGAAAATATAAAGCAGGAAATAGCAGCATCAAAGTCCTCGGAGCGGGAACGAGAAGCACTCCTCATCCTCTTCTGCGGGACAATCTCCGCACCATCATCATCATCTGAGTCGGAGCCTCTCCCTCCTCGGCAGATGCCTCTGACTGACGACGGTAGCCTCCTCCTCTCTCCTCGCATGCCTCCTCCTCCTACATCAGGCTCCACCTCCACAACGTGAGCCCTGCGTCTGCGGACAGGCCCCCCTCGAGCTCCTCGAAAGGCCTAGATGGCCCGGCCTCCTGGAAGGCCGAGATGACCCGCCCCTGAAAAGGCCCAGATGGCCAGCTCCCCAATGAGGCCCAGGTGGCCTGCCTGCGGCTGACCGAACCATGAAGGCATCTAAAAAAAGAGTTCAATTCAAATCATCAGTCCAATATATACATCAGATGCGGATACAAGCAAGGTACGTAAAGTGGTGCATGTAAACAGTGTACAAGTGGGGTGTGTGTCAGATGTGCTCTACACAAAAGTCTCATCGATGCAGTAGAAATCAGCATGTCATCAGAAGTATGATAAATGCCAGAAAACTGAAGGGTACCTGAATGCCCGCGACAGACAACTGTGCTCCCTACGCAGGACCATGCCCTGAGTGTGGCCACCAGTCCAACCACCTCCTCCATGTACCTCGCGATGGCTGCAAAAATGAGCTCATAATCATCAGTGAACAGAAAGAGTGTCTAAACATCTGAATGATGAATGAAAAAGTGGAGCATACCGGCGGTGAGTCCGGATCATGGCGTATCGATCACTGGCATCGGAGGCTCTAGTGGAATCGGAGTCGGAAGAGCTAGCCCCTATCCGCACGCCATCAACTCAGTAGGCATATCTGGCCATCCGGGATGAGGATGAACTCGACGGAGCGGGAGGAACCGGTCTACTCCCACCTCTAGATGTACCGGCCCTGCTAGTAGGAAGGGGTGCAGCGAGCCCTGAGCCGCGAGCCCGAGCCTGGTCCGGGATGACATACCGGCAGGCCTCATCATCGGGATACGAGCTTCCGCCAATGGAGGCATCAAATATATGTGACGGTAAGTGGCGTAGCCCCCCTCCTCAATATATAGCAAAGCATCAGTACCCCAGCATGGCGCCGACTACCTCTGAGTAGAGAAGCCTGTCAGCGGGTCCGCATACTGGCTGGGGGTACTGCGGGAATATCCTGAGAAAGATACCCCCATACCTGGCGCAGAAAAGCGCTCCCCCAGGAACCATACCCTGCAACCGGCCCTTCAAGCAGACCCTATGGGGAGATTCGACGCTCCGGTATACTGAAGCGGAGGCCTTCACCAGGGACACCCAGGGCTGCCATGTAATCTGCGGATGATAATGCATAAACCAATCAAGAAATCGAGAATATACAGAGCAAATCAAAGATGAAAATGAAAGAACTGAAAGTTCTGAGGTACCTCTGAATGTCGCACAGTGTCGAAATACTTGTCGCAGGCGAAGGAGGGTCTCTCGAGGCCTCCGCCGGTGCGGGCCCTCGAATATCAATGATATGGGGTCACGGGATATCCCTACCACCTCCAGCTCTGGGCTAATGATGGGAAGTATACATAACCCATAGCTGAGAAAAGCATGCAGAATGTAAGTACGAAAAGCTGAGAGCAAATACAGACTGTAAAAGTGCGCTGTGTGTGCGAATGTACAAGTTAATGAGAAAGCAGAAATGGTAAATCAGCAAACAGTCGGATATGGACCATGGGGTCGCCAGTCCCGTCAAAACGGTCGATTTGTGGCATTTTGAACCTATCGGGGAGTGTTACGGCCTCCTCGGTATATTTTCTTCAACTGTTTCAGCACAGCTTCATCTTCAATCTGCTTCTCCTTCTGTCTCTCCGCTTCTCTGTCTTTCCCGGACGCCTCGGGTTGGTCCAGGTGTGGGGGTTTGAAGTACCGCCCACTTCTTGTCATATGGTCCACTTCATCGAGGTACCAAGTATCATCCGGCTGGTTATTCCCCCAGTCTTCATCCGTGTGGGCAAGACACAAGTCGTCATCTTCCCACCACATTCCACTGACAGCCAACAGACACCTGTCTGGCTCCGGTCCACTCGCACTCTCAGTGCTCTCTGTCCATATGCTCGCAGCATTGTCTGTCTTCGTGCACACAGCACTTTCGGTCCCCTCAGGGCCTTTAGCTTTTCTGATTCTCTCAGCCTCCTCAAACTTTTCTTGTTCTAGCTGCGTTAGTACAGCTGTTTGTTCAACAGTTCCCATATCCGTAATGCCCATGTCCCGAGCGAAATTCTCAACACCGGCGCTCTCCGGCGGTACAACTTGATTTTCGGCCGTTCCGGCCACAACTGATATTTCTGCCCCTGCCGGGCTATGTTCTGATTGGGCTTCCCCCACCGCATCCGGTTGATCTTCGAGCCATCCAGTGGCCTCGTCTGATCCTTCGTAATCATACCAATTGATCGACGCATCCCCCAGTTCCGTTCCTGGTCATCAAGAAATTGCAGGTTGGCAAAGTCCTCCCCTGCGGTTGTCAGCTCATCTGCCCATAGCCCAGATCTATCCCCCCGGATCATGCATAGCTCTCCTGTCTCTGGCAATTCTACACTTAGCCCAATTCGGCTCGTTGATAGGATGTGCTTGCTTGGATCATAGACTCCTCCGACAAAATTCTGTCCAGTTTCAGATTCAACAATCTCATTTCCTCCCAAAATCTGCCCTGCCCCGTCTTCGACGGTCACCACCATTAGTTCTGGTTGGGTTTTGGAGATGTCCACCATGCACAAGAAATCAGTGCAATCGGGGAGGAGCACCTCCGGCTTGGGTAGGTGGGTGGGCGTAATATAGATGCTAGGATCGTAAGGTGCGACCCCAGTCTGGATAAAGTTAATTCTTTTGGGAGGAGGAGCTTGGTTATGTGATGGGAGAGGGTTGGTTGTGACATTGGGTTGATCAGGAGGCGCGATCACTTGTTTGTCAATAAGATCTTGGATCTCATGACGCAATCTGTAACAGCGGTCGGTGTCATGACCGTGTTGTTGGTGGTATGCACAGTATTTTGATGGGTCGTAAGAGGGGGGGAGTGGATTCGGTAATGGCTTTGGTTCTAAGGGTTTTAAATGATTCTTTCTGATTAGTATTCCTAGAAATTTGGTCAGAGGCATATATAGTGGGGTAAAGGTTCTTTGGCCTCGTGGTTGGAATCGGTTGTTGGCTTGTGTGTTGCTTCCGGATGCGCCAGAGAAGGGTGTGGCAGTCATAGGTCTTGGAGGGGGAGGGGGAGTGGTGGTGACCATACCAACTTCCGAAGCTCTCGTATTTGCAGCGCCACTCG
>NW_021030637.1:0-16681 GCF_004153795.1 Camellia sinensis | reverse complement strand
TGACCCTCGTTTCAGTATTGTACGCATATTGAGGCAAACGAAGGGCCCTTCGGCCATCTCGTTCCGCAATTCCTCTTCACTAAAATCCCAGTTTGGGCGTAACTAGATGGCCGCAATACCTGACAAGGTTCGGCCGGAAGAGATAGTTTCTGGAGTTTTACGTCAAGCCCATCGGTGTAGAAATCGAGAATCAGCCTCAGATGAACCATAAGGATCGCCGCGAGCCGTCGAAACGGTCTATGTTGGGGCATTTTGATCCTGTTCCCCGGCAATGTCACCGCCGAGCCCTATGATCGCATCCTTTATGTCTGTAATGGAGTTAACGCCCTAGGTCCCGCTTGACACACTTTTCAAGCTTGCTTACTTTTAAAGTAGTATGGATCAGACTTCAAATTCGAATGGCGTATTATCCGTTGGATTGGTCGGTGCTTTCAAATTCTGTGGTAGGATGGTGGGGGACTCGCTTTGTTGGAACGTCCGTATTCTCCTTGATGTAGTTGCTCCCGAGTGTTGGAACCCCTGGTGGGTGGTAGGGGTGGATTGCGAAGTAGATGGTCCGGCTTGTTTGGTGGTTGCTTGCTGTTGTTGAAGCCTAGCTAATAGTTCTGCCTGCTGAGCTATAACTTTTGTCTGACGAGCGGTGACCTCCGCTTGGCGAGCAGATCTCGCTGCATAGCCTCCATGCCTCTGCCTGGATTTGGACGCATCATTTCTTCCATCTGACTGTAGTGTTGATCTGTCTGAACGGGTGCATACCTTCTCTCGTGAAAAAGAAGTGTGTACCCTCTCTCTGAGGTTAGAAACAGAAAACATGATCCCCGACCCGTGATCTCGAGGCAACCAGGCAAGAGCCGAAAGAGGGCTTCTCTGACTTTGTCACTCGATGGAGGGCCAAGGCCTCCATGATGACAACTCGGCCACTCGAAAAGGATTCGATAAGGATGGTTGTGCGCAACCTGTAACCCAAGCTGATGCAGAGAATGATTATCTTAACCCTCCCCACCTTTGTTGACCTGCATGAGATTGGGGTACAAATAGAAGATGGTATGAAGCAAGGTCTGATCGACCACGAAACAGAGCTACCCAAGAGGGCATCTACACGCTGTTCGAATGCAGCTACAAGTAGTAGTGCAGCTGCAAGAACTTCTAATGTGGGCATGGTCACCACCACCACCCTAAAAACAGCCACACCCTTCACCGGCTCGTCCGGAACCACCTCTCAACCAGCAAAATATCCCCCTAGGGGCCAGAGGACCTTCATCCCACTTTACATGCCTCTATCTAAAGCCTTGGGGGTTCTAATCAGAAAGGGACATCTAAAGCCCCTGGAACCACGCCCACCACCAAATAACCTCTCTCCCACACACAATCTAGCTAAGTATTGTGCCTTCCTTTAGCAACATGGGCATGATACTGACCAGCGCTTCAGATTACGTCATGAGATTCAAGATCTCATTGGCAACAAGGTGATTGCGCCTCCTGAGAAGCTAAATGTCACCACTAACCCTCTCCCACCATATAATAACCCCCCTCCTCCACCCAGGCAGATAAACCTAATTCAAATCACGGCCGTTCTATATGACCCAAGCATATACATCACTCCCTCTCACCTACCTAAGCCGACGATGTTCATCCTGGAATGCACAGACTTGTGTATGATGACCACGTCATTAACCCTACCCAAGCCAGTGGTGGTGACTGTCAAAGACAAAGCTGGGGTGACTTTCAAGGAGAATGGGAATGTTGGTTCAGAACCTGAGGGATTTGTGAGCATAACTGAGGAAGCATACAACTCGTGCAGTTATATTGTGTTGACAGACCAGGCTATGTCGAGGGTGGAGTTGCCAACTGGGGCAGAGGTATATGTTGTCCGGAAGGACGAGCTGAGTCAAGGGCTAGATGACTTAGCCAACCTTGAGGAGGATATCAGCAACCTACAGTTCTTTGATGAGCGGGACCTGGGAGATGCTCAGGTTGGTTGGTGTGATGCGAACAGAGCAACATATGCTACAGGGTGGCTCAGTGACGAGCCAAATATTGTTTAGGAGTCTTAGCCGAAATAGGGGCAATCAGAAACTGGAACATCTGCAGTGGCCAGAATGGTCGAGAACAAGGAATAATCGCAGGAGAGCACCGGTGCGAAGAATTTTGCTCGGGACTTGGGCAGTTTGTATACAGCAGACACAGAACAGAAGGACGCGCTGCGACAGTTTGAGCAAGAGAAAATCGAGAATGGTGACAGGGCTAGAAAAGCCAAGGCCACTGCGGGGACAGAATGTGCTGTAAGCACGGAAACAACTGTAGCAGAGCCGGATAGTTGTCTATCGATTGCTGAGGGCATGTGGTGGGAAGACGACGATTTGCGTCTGGCCCATACTGATGAAGACTGGGGACAAAATCTCCCAGATGACACCTGGTATATTAAGGAGGTCGACCATATGACCCGGAGTGGGCAGTACTTCAAGCCCCCACATTTGGACCAGCCAGAGGCATCGGGAAAAGACAGGGAAGCAGAAAAGCAGAAAGATAGACTGTTAGAGGAGGAAGATGTACTGAAGCAGCTAAAAAAGATTCAAGTAAACATCTCCACCTGGGGACTGCTTATGGCCTCCAAGGTTCATAGAGAAGCTATCCTTTCAGCCATGGACAAGGCAAAGCTTTTGACTGATACAACTTCCGAACAGTTGGTGGGACTAATGTTCCCGAGGGGCACTTCACCGACTCTGACCATCACAGACCAAGAATTACTGCCTGAGGGCGCTGAACATAACAAGTGACTCTACATCTCTGTGGAGTGTAAGGAAAAGTGGATACCGGTTGTCCTAGTTGACATGGGATCCGTCATAAATGTGTGTCCATTGCGAACGACATATGCTATCGGGTTAAAGCCTGCAGATTTCACACAAACAGCCCAGGTGATACGGGCTTACGACAACACCAGTTGAGAGGTGATGGGGATAGTGCAGATTAAAACTCAGGTTGGCCCGGGCCAACATGACATCGAATTTCATGTTCTGGATGTTCTAGCCACCTTCAACCTACTCCTTGGGCAGTTGTGGCTGCACCAAGTAAGGGCTGTTTTTTCCACCCTACATTGAAATACCCCCACGGGAAGGGGGTGGCAATTGTTTTTGGAAACTCTTCAATACATCTGCCGCCCGAGATTACTACACCAATCTTGGAGATTGTACATGGCGAGGAGGATGTCTTCCTATCTGGGTTTACCTGGGCTGAGGCTCGGGTAGTGCAAGATCTTCTAGCTGTTGATGAGGGATTGTATGTCAGTACGCAATCTGTTTACATCATGAACAAGCTTCAACATGTGCCCAGGATAGGACTAAGATGGAGTGGCCGGAAGGGCGTCGCTGAATTGGCTGAAGTGCCACACAACCCATGTACTTTTGGTTTAGGTTACTCGCCTACCAAAGAGGATTGGGCAAGGAAATGAAGGGAAATGGCCGGAAGAGCCAAGGCTAAGCAAGCTAGGAAACAATATGAGCTGGTGCACAGACCTATCCAAGGGACCCTAAACGGACGCTTTGTCCGAGAGAGAGAAGATTTCCCGTTCTATGACTTTCCAGAGCCATGGCTGAATTCAGAGAGGCGGCGCTTGCTGGGTTTTGAGATCTTTTTTGACTTGCAATTACTGGAGGATGAAGTTGCCGAAGAGCAGACTGACCCAACAGCTGTGGCTGAACAATGTAATGTGGATGAGTCCAGTGGCACATATTTTGAGATAGGAGCAGCACTGGCCTGTCTCCTATCAAATCCTCAGATCGTACCAGAATGCTCGAGGGATGATTTCTCAATTTCCATGATCGGAGATGACTCGACTGTGGGCCCTTCTTCTGGCATTCTGGATGAGTCCATCGCAGTTTCCCTCATCTGGCAATACGAGGAAGGCTTTTTATCTAGTAGTTCTGGGTCAGGTAGTGAACCGAAATCTGATTCCACAGAGTCTGTGGAGTCGGAATCATATTCCTGTTCTTCTGAGTCAGAGTCTGGTATTCCTGGGGGTGATAACCCAGATGCCGTTGTGTTGTCCAGGTCGTCATTTTCATTTTCGTTTGAGTTGGTTGTAACCGAAGAATCAGACGATCTAGAAGTTAATGAGAATGATGCTGTGGTTTCTGAGTACTTTTCTGTGGCGCTCGTTTATTGCATTAATCAGGACTTTCAAAACTTTGATGAAAACGACGAGGAAGAAATTCCTCTAGTTTTAAAACACTTGATTGATCGAGAGCAGGAGAGGTTTGTAAAACCTTTGGTTGATGAAATCACTTCAATTAACGTTGATACTGAGAAGGATCCGCGGCTGGTCCTGATCAGGTCCACGTTGTCTTTAGAGGAACGCGAGCGCTTAGTCGCTTTATTAAAAGATCTCAATGATGCTTTTGCATGGTCCTATGAAGACATGCCTGGAATCGATCCTGAGATTGTACAGTCTCGGATCCCTCTTGACCCAGAAGCTTGACCTGTTAAGCAGAAGCTTCGAAGGATCCGCCCAGATTGGGCTCTGAAAATCAAAGAAGAAGTCACCAAGCAGATTGATGCAGGGTTCCTGTTGGTATCTGAATACCCTACTTGGTTGGCCAATATAGTTTCGGTGCCGAAGAAGGATGGCAGAATTCGGGTATGTGTGGGCTTCAGAGATTTGAACAAAGCCAGGCCAAAGGACGACTTTCCTCTGCCGCATATCGACGAATTGATGGACTTCACTGCAGGGCATGCGCTGCTTTCATTTATGAATGGGTTTTCAGGCTACAACCAGATTTTGATGGCTCTTGAAGATAGGGAGAAAACTGCCTTCACCACCCCGTGGAGAACCTACTGTTATAGGGTGATGCCGTTCAGTTTAAAGAATGCTGGGGCTACGTATCAACGGGCTGCGACCACGATCTTGCATGATATGATCCACAAAGAGGTTGAGGTGTACGTGGATGACATGATTGTCAAGTCCAAGGAACTAGAGGGCCACTACACCGCCTTGAAGAAAATTTTCCAACGGATTAGAGAGAATCGGTTGTGGCTGAATCCTCAGAAATGTACGTTTGGTGTTACAGTAGGGAAAATGCAGGGGTTCTTGATCACACAAAGGGGTATTGAGGTCGATCCTTTCAAGATTAAGGCCATCTTAGAAATACCACCACCAAAGACTGAAAAGGAGGTGCGAGGCTTTCTGGTTAAAGTGTAATTCATGACACGGTTTATTGCAAAATTAACCTTGACTTGTGGACCACTGTTTGGTCTCCTGAAGAAAGGCAAGAAGTTCCAATGGGATGACCGATGCCAAGTTGCTTTTGAGCAGATCAAACAGTATCTACAGAACCCAGCCGTGTTATCACCCCCGGAGTCGGGGAAACCGTTGATATTATATCTGTCAGTAACCAACACGGCGATGGGCTGCATGCTTGCACAGGAATCTGAGGACAAAGTGGAGAAGGCTATCTATTACCTGAGCAAGAAGATGCTGGAATATGGGACCCATTACACTCCACTTGAGAAGGCTTGTCTGACCTTGGTATGGGCTACCAGGAAGTTGAGGCACTGCCTGTTAGCTCACTCTGTAATACAGGTTTCGAGATTAGATCCCATCAAATATCTTTTCGAGAAACCAGCACTTACGGGTAGGCTAGCCCGTTGGGTGCTTCTTCTCTCCGAATTTGATTTGAAGTACATAACGCGGAAGTCTATGAAAGGGAGAGCGGTAGCGGAGTTCCTAGTCGATCACCCAGTGTAGGGAGATGAAGCAGTAGAGTATCTATTCCCAAATGAGGCCATTCTGCAAGTTGAAGAAGAAATTTGGACTATGTACTTTGACGGAGCGTCTAATCAATATGGGTATGGAATAGGGGTGTTATTGATAGCACCCGACAATTCCAACATACCCCTAGCCTTCAAACTTTGGTTCAAGGTATCAAACAATGAAGCAGAGTATGAGGCATGTATCGCTGGCTTAGAAGCCGCCCTGGAACTAGGGGCAAAGCGGTTGGACATCATTGGGGACTCGAACCTGGTTGTGTCTCAGGCGAAAGGAGGCTGGAAGGTCAAAGAAAAAAGGATGAAAATCTATTACCAAACCCTGGACGTTCTAATTCCCAGGTTTGAGAAGTTAACCTTCACACATTTGTTAAGAGAGAGCAACAGGTTTGCAGACGCTTTATCAACTCTATCTTCTATGATAGACATTCCTTTGGGAGTCCGGATACGTCTAATCATCATTCAACAGAGGTATGTGCCGGCCTACGAGCTGATTGCCGCCATAGATGAAGTACAAGATCAAAACTCTTGGTATCATGACATTTGGAAATTCTTGGAAAATGAGGCTTATCCACCAGGGCCAAATGCCAGAGATAAGAGGGAAATTCGAAGAATAGCTGCTCAGTTCATCATCTGCGGGGGTAAACTATACAAGAGGGGCCATCTGGGAATGCATAAACTGTGTGTTGATGCTGAAGAGTCGAAGCGCTTGATGGAGGCCATCCATGGAGGAGAGTGCAGAGTGCACATGAGCGGGGTGATGGTAGCTCGAAAAATTCTCAGACAGGGTTATTATTGGTCAACCATGGAGGAGGATTGTATTGGCTTTGTTCGGCGATGCCACAAATGCCAGATCCATGCAAACCGCATGAACATTCTGTCGTCAAAGCTGTACAACATGACTTCACCGTGGCCATTTTCAGTCTGGGGGATTGATGTGATTAGGGCAGTTACTCCGAAGGGGTCCAACGGGAATGAGTACATCTTGGTGGCGATAGACTACTTTACAAAGTGGGTTGAGGCCCAATCCTATGTAGTGTTAAAAGAGTCACATGTAGCTAAGTTCATCAGGAACAACATTATCTGCCAGTATGGGGTCCCGAATGAGATCATCTCGGATAATGGTTCCCACTTTAAGAAGGAAGTGATCGACTTGTTGGAGAAGTACAACGTGCCTTTTCATAAGTCATCCACATATAGGCCGCATACCAACGGAGCAGTTGAGGCCGTCAACAAGAACATCAAGCATATTCTACAGAGGATAGCGGAAACCTACAGGGACTGGCCAGATAAACTGCCATTTGCTCTTTGGGGTTATAGAACATCGATTTGAACTTCTACTGGGGCAACTCCGTATTCCTTGGTTTATGAGATGGAGGCTATTCTGCCTATCGAAGTTGAGGTTCCGTCATTGTGAGTAATGGCTGAGTGCCAGATAGCTAAGGCAGATTGGCAGCAGAGCAGATTCGAAAAACTCATGCTGTTCGACGAGAGAAGGCTGAAAGCACTGTACCGCATTCAAGGTTATCAATGCAGAATTGCCAAGGCTTTCAACAAGAAGGTTAAGTCCAGGAATCTGAAAGAAGGGGATTTAGTGCTCAAAGACAACCGAGCTCCCATCCACGACCCTAGGGGCAAGTTCAGACCTAATTGGACAGGTCCTTACATCATCAAGTCTATCTGGTCGGGTGGAGCTGTCATTCTGATGGATTTAGATGGCCTTGAGTTCTCCAAGCCGATCAACATCGACAAGTTGAAGAAAATACTATCCATGAGTGGCTCGCTAGGCCGAAAACCCGAAAGGGCGAACTAGGAAAAAGTTAGAGCACAAAAAATTTGAAATAAGAAAAAACTGAGCTCGTGTGGACGCGCCCTCGGGCCCTGTGCTCTTCCACAGTTCGAACTCGTTTTGTGTCGGTTCTTAATTTGATCTCGCAAAGTGCAATGCAAGCCTGATAAATCACCAAAGAGTCCAAATCCGACAAATCGTTTTGGAAAACTGATTTTTAGAAAGAAGTGCCAAACATGGACTGCTTTTCCAGATACAGAGTCGCCACCTAAATATTTTTTATGGGGGAATTTAGGAAACCCTGACTCGTTTGCCTAAGGCCACGTGCCCGTCATCACCAAAGTTGCCTCGGCTCGGGAACTTGGGTACGATTGGGGAAGGTCAGCTATGAGCACCCCCGCTCGCCCGATCAAAGATTGGCCTCTACTAACCATGATATCAAGTTTTGAAAACATTGTGTGTTCTTATTCCGATTATTAGCCTAGAATTACTATGTGACGCACACAACACAAAAGTATAGACTAGATTGCCTAATTTGGAACAAAGCATCACATATCCATTGTTTGGAAATGATTTGAGGTATGCTACTCGTAAGTAGGCTGAAATACGGATTTCGATAAATTATTCTAATTCAAACAATCCAACCTTCACCCACAGGCATTCAGGTAGTAAATCAACTAAGCGGTTATCCTCATGGCAAGCATGCTTTCATGTTAACATTCACACTCATGCGAGATGCTAAAGCATAAACACTCACCTAATACTCCAAGCCAAATCAAGGAACATGTTAGTAATCAAATGTATGATCCAAGTCCATGTTAAGATGGCTAATGCATCGCATGCAAAATGCAGCTAGAATAGGCTCGGCTAATCTATGGATGACATGTAAAATGCAACAGATAACATGTATTCAAGTTAGATTTGAAATACTATGCAGTTAGTATGATGTGCCGAGCCCGGTGCATGCAATACTGATGAATGAATGCGCACATGCATAGCATAAGGATGCTAATTAAAATATGCCCTAATACTAACCATCAAAGCAGGTAAGTAAAAGGGAGAAAGAAGTGGGGGTTGGAAGACATGCATCACACACACGCACGCTTATTACAAAATTCGCCCTCTCTCGGAGGGACTAAAAGAACAATACAAATTTAAGTAACTAACAAGCTAATGAAATAGTTACAGACCACTTAACTAGTTAAGCAAATTAACTAAGCTAATAAAGCGGTAAACAGCCTCGAGAAGAGGGTCCAATGGATGCATGCTCGGCTTCGCTCAGAAATCCACCACCATGCACAAGCTGCCTCTGTTTACCTTGCTCTATTCCTCTGAAAATTGTGCAAGTCTCAATGATGCTCCAAAATCACTTCCTGATCACAGTGGAAGGTCACCGACCAAGAGGAAACACCACCGGCCAGGGGAAACCGGTCATCGACCATTGGTATGGCTCTCGGCCAAAGATATTTAGTCGGCCGACACTCAATGTGGTCTGTCGACCATATCTTCCTGCAGAATCCTGTTTTGACAGCAGCAAAGGGCAAACTAGGCATGGCAATGCATTTTAAAGCAAATGTTTGCACAGCCAACCTCCCCATCATGTTATGAACTCAAGGGAGTGTGGCCCTCGACCCTCGGGCCACCAATCGCGCATTTCAATGCGTGATGGCCAAAGAGGCCAAGTGCGCCATTTCAATGTCAAATGAAATGCACACCAAACAAACAAGGGACCCAACCTCTATCATGGTGATTCAAGAGGCAAGGCATGCATGCAAAATGCAACCTTAGCATGCGAGCTAAGCATGCAATATGAGCATGCAAACAAGCCATGTGTACTGGGCACACAACCTAAGCAAATAAGCATGCGAGACATGTAACAATAATGCTAGTAACCAACATGCAACAACATGTGAATGGGACTTAGCATGGGAACATGTAAAGTAACTTAACGAAGAAAATGCATGCCAAATGCAAAGTGATTCAAGCATGCAACAACATGCGATAGGCCAAACATGCAACAACCCGCAAGGCGAGCATGCGACAATATGCAAGAATGGACTTACACCAAGATGGACAGCTCTCTACTAGGTCCAAAACAGTTGCCAAGATGCTAAGAGACAAGGGACAAAGTCACATGCAAACATGCATGCACACATGGTCCAACACTTAAGCATAAAGAGGCAACTTTTAAGCACACTTAAAAGGGATGAACATGGGCATATGGCAAGCATAGCAAGCTCTGAAATCATGTTAGAAAAGGTGCCAAACCAATTAAACAAGGCAAGCATAGAATGCAACCAAGCCCAAGGCCTAAGGCTAACCGAAGGGATCAAACCATGGCTATGCAAGGCGAGTCCCGAAGGGTCGAGGGGACTCAAAACAGTCCCAATGTAGGTCGAGACAAGGCCCAAAACACACTTAGATGGCATCTAAATGGCCGACACATGGAAGCATACACAATGGTCCAAACATGGGGCATAAGACATCAACCTTTTAAAGCATCAAAGGAGTATCAAATGCAAGCATACAAGCATACCATATGGACTGAAATGACATGATAAGTGGTGCCAAACCACTGAAATCATGCAAGGAGAGCATGCTAGAGAGGCCAACACTCAAGGCCTATAAGGGAAATTGCGCGGTAGCTATACAAAGCAAGTCATGGACGACCCAAATGACCAAAGTCAAACCTCAAGCACACTAAAACATGCATAAAAGCTTCATAAAGCTAAGCCAAAATCATGCTTAAAACAAGGCTCAAAGCACAAAGTATGTTAAGGCAATTTCATGGCATTACAAGAAAAGTATGCAAAGCATGCATGGTGTGTCTAAACCAACTTGAAACAGAGATATAACATGGCAAAACAACCACAAATACCAGCTAAGTCATGGCCATCATGAACTTAAACAAGATGCTCACACATGAGGCAAAAATGACAAATATTGAAGGCAACAAGGAGAGGGGATGACCCTCTCCTTCTTAGGACCTCAAAACATCATCCCCACCACTGAAATCCCTCTGGATTTCAGTGGTGGGAAGACCAACACAAGGTGGTCCCAAAACTTAGAAAAAGAGGCACAAAAAGAGACCAAACAAGGCCTAAGAGGGGGTAAACAACCCCAAACACCAAAGAGATCTTAAGCAAAGATCAAAAGCAAGTAAAAATAGAACTTTTCTCAATTATACACTAAGCCTAAAAACATATGCAAGATAGGTTAAAAGCTTGTGCAAAAATGGGGAATAAAGGGGTAAGGTTCTTACCCTTGAAGGTCGTCTTCAAGAAGAGAGCTCCAGCAGCTTCCTTAGGTCAAAACCAACTCAAAAACTCCAAGAACAATCCTTTGGCACCTCAGCAACCAAGGTATGGTGCAACACTAGGTGCCTTAGTGCAAAACTAAGAACAAACACACCTTATACACACACAAACCAAAAGGAGAGGGAGATATAGAGATAGGATAGATACAAGACTCCTAACCCTAAAACCAGACCTCTGGAACTTCTTGGAACCTTTGAGGAGGGAGGAGAAGCCCTCCCTTTATAGGAATTCCAATCTTGAAAAGCTTACAAAACAAGCTAAGCAAGAGGGAAATCCCTCCATACACGTGTATGGAGGGTGTTAATTGTGCGTGCCAGCTGGCACAAAATATCTGCCAAAAGCAGATGAACAGTGGTCAGCTAGCCAAAAATGACAAATTGACCAAAACACTGGTCGACCGACCAGATAGAGTGCCGACCGGCCATATCTAATGGCCGATAGCAACAAAACAGGGCCGGTGGTTTCGAGCCATAGCCGATGAGGTATGGGGATGGCCAACAAACTATTTCCCACCCTCAGAAGCAAAAACACAAGTGTTTGGTGCAGAACCAAACACAAAACAGGCAAGTCGAGAGGTCTTCAGGCAAGGCACGTGGCCGAGACCTCCGAGAACTCAAGACGAACACAAACATGGATAATCATCGGGTGTTCAAACGATGACGTCCAAGTCTTGAGGACAGTCAAAAATGGGGTGTCTACAGTTGCCCCTCTTTGATAGAACTCAAAAGTCATAACAATGACAAGAGTGAGTGTCAAAGCCTATAGACGACCCATTTTTGATGAGGCCGATGACTTAGACAAAGCATACAAGCTACAGACAAAGGTATGCGCCCGAAGGCAGGGGCAAAATGCAAGAACAATGCACAAAGCCGAGCATAACTTATGATCACGCATAGAGAGCTGTAATGAATCAAATACATAAAATAAATGCAACAGTTTTAAGCAAGCCAAAAACCAAACTACATTACAATGCAGAAAGGATGTAAGAGAATTATGTTATTCTCGCTACGTTTCACGCGGAGAATATAATACCTGTCCGGCTCGTCTGGTCGTGCCAGCTTCAAATGAACCGTACACACAATATCGTGCCTGAAAGAGAAAGAAAACTTAACAGGTACAACGTCATTAGTAACATGCATAACAATGCAATCTAAAGTTGCATGACAACGCAATTATAGGAGTGCATGACAATGCGACCTATGTGTGACAACACATAACAATGCGGAATGGATGCAAAATGATAATGCAACATTTACAAAACAATGTATAAACAACACAAATGACATACAATGCATTTTGTGATGATCAAACCATAAGCATTACAAAACCACACAAATATCATAAAGATGATGGAGATGCAAAATCCGTCTACCATAGAAAAGGTGCCGACACCCTCAAACCACAGTCCCATCAGTGGAATAGGCACGTACACATGCAGAACTATGTGTGTGTAGGCGGAACACAAGATACAAGTAATTCGGTGGGATGATATAAGTGAGGCATGCTCTGCTCAGGAAAGATCATGATCCTAAATGCTGGATGCAATAGATTGCACTACAATGCAATGAGTGCAATGGATAAGGCGCGTGGCCAAACCGTATCTTGCCGAGGAAAGGCATGGACACAAACAGACCATGTTTAACTGGGAAACGGTGCCGTCACCATCAACACTAGGTGTGTACACATAATATCATAACCGTGTTTCAACATGAAAAGTATGGGCACATACCAAACCAAGCTCAACATGGAAAGGCGCAAGCTATAGATGGATAATACAGCAAATGCATGCAAACAACAATGTAATATATTCTATATGCAATAGATGGAATGGATAAGGCATGCGGCCAAACCGTATCTTGCTAAGGAAAGGCATGGACACATACAAACCGCGTTTAACACGGAAACAGTGCCATCACCCACAACACTAGGTGCGTACACATAATATCATAACCGTGCTTCAACGTGAAAAGTATGGGCACATACCAAACCAAGCTCAACATGGAAAGGTGCAAGCCATAGATGGATATGCAGCAAATGCATGCAAACTACAATGCAATATATTCTATATGCAATAGATGGAATGGATAAGGCATGCGGCCAAACCGTATCTTGCCTAGGAAAGGCATGGACACATACGAACTGCGTTTAACACGGAAATGGTGCCGTCACCCACAACACTAGGTGGGTACACATAATATCATAACCGTGCTTCAACGTGAAAAGTATGAGCACATACCAGACCAAGCTCAATCATGGAAAGGCGCAAGCAATGCAATGGATAATGCAGCAAATGCATGCAATCTATAATGCAATATATTCTAAGGATGCATGACAATGCAACCTATGTACAATGTAATATTTTCAATGATGCATGACAATGCAACCTATGTACAATGTAATATTTACAATGATGCATGACAATGCAACCTATGTACAATGTAATATTTTCAATGATGCATGACAATGCAATCTATGTATGATGATGCTAGATGTTGAGATGCATGACAATGCGTGTGAGGTGCGCATAACGATGCACGGTAAGAAAATGCATGACAATGCATGTTTGTTTGTTGTATTTTTTTGTTTTTTTGTTTGTTTTTTTTGAAATGCATGACAATGCAAATGAACTCAAAATGCGCAACAACGCTCGTTTCTCGAAACGCATGACAAAGCAAAAGAATCCAAATGCGCGACAACGCATGTCTTTTTGAAATGCACGACAATGCATATGAACAGTGCATAACAATGCAAGACTGGTGTGCGCTACAACGCATAATGAGGCGTGCATGACAATGCATGGTATGGAAAATGCATGATAATGCATGTGAGGTGCACATGACAATGTGACCTAAAGAAGATGCATAACAATGCAAATATGACATGCGTACGCATAAAACATATGCATAATGATGTGAGTGAAACGACGTATAACCAATGTGCGTCCATGACAAAACGTTGTGAAGTAACGCTTGTGGAGCAACTTCTGAATCTCGCAAGAGACAAAAGGATACAAAAAGGATACACTGCGTACGTATAAAGTACCACACACAGAAGACACGGCACAGAGACCGGTTAAGTTTCAGAAATGCACTCTCTTGCACTGTGTTGAGCAAAGAAGGTCCCAAACCACATCAATGACCCAAACAAGGATGTAGGAGGTTCACCGGCCACCGGGGAAGACCACCGGCCATTTATCGGCCGCAAAACAAGGTCATCGGTCAAATATTTGGCCGATTGGCCAACAATGTGGCCGACTGGCCAAAAATGCTTGTGTCGGGGCAGTTTTGTCAATTCGGCCACGGGTCATTAAATATAGGGCTTCTAGCCCTATATTCTCACTTCCATCTTGGTCGAAAATCCCTTCCCTCCCTCTCTAGGTGATTTTTCTTCCCTCAATCCTCGCTTTTGTCGCGTTTTAGAGCCATTTTTATTGTGTGATTTACGAAATCCTTCGCGTTTCGCACGTTTTAAACCGAACAAATCTCCGTTTCGATACACTTTTCTCGATTTCCACTGCTAGGGGTTTGTTTTCCCCAAGTTTACCTCGATCTTTGTGACCTTTTCGGACTCCGAGCTTTTCGGCCATTTTCACCCTCTCGGGGTTGGCTTTTCAGTTGACTTTTCACATTCTCATCCGGTTTCCACACTTCTGGCCATTTTCACACCCTTCTCGACATGGCAACGATCTTCCACAGGGTGGGGCTCCCCCGGAGATGGACATGGATCTCGAGGCCGAGCTCTTGCCCCTTCATATCTGTCCGTTCGATCTGGCAACCTACAGGTCAGTGATACACGTGCTTCCTCCTGACAGCCTTTGCCACTTCTGGAGCCATGCACGAGGTGCGCCACTGGAGCTTTTGCTGCGCGAGCCAGAGTCACATCTGTCCTATGGCGCTTCTGAGCTACACTCTTCCCTGTTTCATTTTCTGCAAAGTAGAATACATAACTGCAATAGTTGATTCTATTCTTTTAACTGTTTGGCCTGGACACGCCGATATACCACATTCTATAGTTAATCTGTGAGCACACTGATACCCGATATCTGTTTGAATCTGAACACGCGCACACACGCTGTATTTTCACTGAACCACTCAAACATACTGATACATCACATGCTGTAGTTGACTGCGAGCACACCTGCACCCGATATCTGTCTGACTCTGAACACGCACACATACGTTGTATTTTCACTGAACCACTCAAACACACTAATACATCACATGCTGTGGTTCACTGTGAGCACACCTGCACCCGATATCTGTTTGAATCTGAACACGCGCATACACGCTATATTTTCATCAATTCTGAGTGCTTTTAACGCTGTATTTGTAACACTGCTTCGCAAATGTTTGTTTTGACCATAGGGGGATTCCCATGCCTTTCGGGGGTATGGGAATGTTGCCGCCAGGGCTTGGTACATGGAGTTGCCGATGCGGTCTGCCACATCGTCGACCAGGCCGGCTTCGGCACTTTCTGTAGGGGACTCTCGCCCTTTACTGCGAGCAGGCCTCTTCTTACTGCCTTGGTGGAGAGGTGGTGGGACACCACTGACTCCTTCCACTTTTCGGCGACGGGAGACATGACGATGACTCCCTTCGACTTCTCGATGCTTACCGACATCGGGGTAGGGGGTGATCCGATCCCCTTTGATATAGATATGGATGAGTGGGAGGCCGCTCAGATGTACCTGCTCGGCGTTCAGCTGCCTCTTGCCCGCCTGAGATTCGTAAGGTATTCGTGGTTCGAGGACCACTTCAGGATTCAGCCTTCCTTGGCTCTGGAGGCACCGATGGCTCAAGAGGAGGTGGAGTAGTATGCACGCGGCTTCCTCATGTTCCTGCTGTGGACTACTCTCTTCGCCGACCGGGCGAACACTGTGCCCCTTTGTCTGCTGAGTGCACTGGTTGACGTGACCAGGATCTGCCTGTGCGACTGGGGTGGTGCAGGCTTGGCGACACTGTATAGATACATGAGCTGATCCTCCCGTTGTAGCGGACAATTGCTCGGAGGCTACTAGCGAGCTTGGGAGGTACATCTTCGTCTTATGTTTTACATTTTTGCTTTACATTCTCTATACTCTGTACACTGCATACACTGCGGCCTGCTTTACGCTGCACACTTTACACAATACACCTCATATACTGCATAATCTGCTGCCAACTGACTGCAGACTGCACACACTGCAAACATGCAATCTGCTTTACTTACTGACTATATACTGCACACACTGTACACTCTACACAATACACGGTTCTGCGATTTCTGCTTTATTCTGCATTATGCTTTTATCTGATAAGCATACTGGTATTTACTCTGTTGCACTCCTGTAGTTGTGGGTCTACACCTACTTCCCGAGGCTTGCCCCAGTCCCAGATAAGGAGACCCCCACTCGGCGTTCCATTCTCTCGTTGCTTCGACGTGAGATGCGTGCGAAGACCACGAGAGTCTCTCATATGCTTGCTCCGATATTTTGATACCATCACTGCCGTAGAGGTATTTTAGAATTTGCAATTCATTTAAGCTTTGCTTTACATTATTCTTTCGATAACAGTAGATAACCAACTGCGTATCATTTACAGATCACGTGGCAGCCTTGGGTTCCATTGCCAGCCGTAGTTCAGGAACAGCATGCTAGTGCTAAGGAGACTGCCTGATTCAGGCTTTTGCTGGAGGGCTCGGTCTGTCGGGCTTGGTACCTGGGCGAGCGCTTCCTGCACCAGACCTTGGGCTTGCCGGAGTAGACAGAGAGATACACCCCACAGGTGATGGCCGTTTCTACGATCAGTTGGGACTCAGAGGTCTTTAGAGGCGGGGG
>NW_021030635.1:180658-260693 GCF_004153795.1 Camellia sinensis | reverse complement strand
GATGTTTCTGTCCCGCTAATGGTGTTTTGATGATTTGCCACCAATCGTGGGTGTTCGGCAAAAGCCCTGAGGAAATCATCAACTCATCTAGCCGAGGTAATTCATCTCGGTTAAAACCATAGTTGAGTAAACCATCAACTCATGTAATCGGAATAAAACATCTCGGTTGAAATCACAGTTGAGTAAACCATCAAATCATTTAACCGAAGTAAAACATCTCGGTTGAAATCACAGAGTTGAACAAATTATCAACTCATTTAACCAGAGTAAAACATCTCGGTTGAAATCACAGAGTTGAGCAAATCATCAACTCATTTAACCGGAGTAAAACATCTCAGTTGGAATCTCAAAGTTGAGTAAACCATCAACTCGTTCAACCGGAATAAAACATCTCGGTTGAAATTACAAAGTTGAGTAAATCATCAACTCATTGAACTGGAATAAAACATCTCAGTTAACTCCTCAAAGTAAGCATTGAAAACAACAGAATGCTTCAGCAAAGATAAGTCACGTCTATTATATTGACATAAAGAGTATTACATTCAGAAGTGTAAGGAAAATAAGTCCTTCCTCAAAAGAATCACATAAAAACTATGAAAACTAAAAATAGTACAGTTTGAGGTTAGCCGCATTCCATGGTCGGGGTATGCCCTTTCCTTCCAAATCTTCCAAGTGGTATGCCCCCTTGCCCGCCAGACCGGTTATCTTGTAAGGCCCTTCCCAGTTTGCCCCTAGCTTGCCTTCGCCCGGCAGTAATGTGTTGCCCATAACTTTCCTTAGAACCCAGTCGCCCACTTTGAACGGTCTGGAGTGCACGGTTTTGTTGTATTTCTTGGACAATTCTTGTTGGTATGCGGCCATGTGGATCAAAGCTTTTTCTCGGCGCTCTTTAGCTAGGTCCAATTCCAGGGCGACTGCTTTAGAATTCAACTCGGGCTCAAAATTTTCACTGCGGATGGTGGGCATGCCGATTTTCAATGGGATAACCACCTCCATGCCGTACACCAGGGCAAAAGGAGTTTCCCCAGTAAATCGCCTCGGGGTCGTTCGATATGCCCAAAGGACACTTGGGAGTTCCTCGGCCCATTTTCCTTTGGCTTTCTCAAGTCTTTTCTTCAACCCATCAAGAATGGTCTTGTTTGATGCTTTGGCTTGGCCGTTAGACTACGGGTAAGCCAGGGTGGAGTTGTAGAATTCAATTTTCAATTCCTCACAAAATCCTCTGAATAAGCGCCCATCAAATTGGGTGCCATTATCAGAAATCAGAATCTTGGAGATGCCAAACCGCGTTACCACACTCTGCCAGACAAACCGTTTGACGTCTTTCTCCTTGATAGTTGCTAAGGGCTCAGCTTCAAACCATTTGGTGAAGTAGTCCGTAGCCGCGATGAAGAACTTCTAGTTGCCTGGTGTCATTGGGAGTGGTCCCACTATGTCTAGCCCCCACATCGCAAAAGGCCAAAGGCTTGTGAGGGGAAGAAGTTCTCTGGCCGGCTGGTGAATTTGGTGGGCGAACTTCTGGAACTTCTCACATTTGCGAACATATTTCTGAGCGTCCGCTTGCATGCACGGCCACCAATATCCTTGCGAGATAGCACGGTAGGCCAAAGATCTTCCCCCGATGTGACTGCCGCATATGCCTTCATGAATCTCGTACAGGAAAGCTTACACGCTGTTTGGGTGTACACACTTGAGATAAGGACCGGTGAAAGACTTCTTGTATAAAGCGCCAGATGGAGAGAGCCAAAACCGTTCTGACTTCACCCGGACTTTATGTGCTTCTTTTTTATCGACCGGAAGGGTCCGCTCTTTTAGGAAGAGGATAATAGGGTCCAGCCAAGAAAGGCCAAGCTTGGTGCAGAGTACTTCTGTCTGCTCAGGTTCCTCAATACTAGGCCTTGGAAGAAACTCAATCAGGAGAGGATTGGGAAATGTTCTGTCGACCATGGAAGCCAGACCGGCTAACTCATTCGCACGGCCGTTTTCTTCCCGTCCAATTTGTTGGACCCTTATGGCCTGGAATCGCTTGATGTGGTCTCTTACCAAAGCTTGGTACTTTGCCATTCTGTCATCTTTAGCTTCGTAGACCCCAGACACTTGGTTGACAACACATTGGGAATCGCTGTAAACCATCAGCTCGGATGCGCGCAACTGGAGCGTGCTCTTAAGTCCAGCCAGCAGCGCCTCGTACTCAGCCTCATTGTTTAACGCAGGGAATCCGAGTGTGATAGAGTGTTCGATGGTCAGACCATCTGGGGAGATCAAAACTATGCCCAACCCGGTACCATGACGATTTGAGGCTCCATCTACAAAAAGTTTCCATATTTCACCGACAAAGAGCTTCTAACACTCTGAGGGGTCTTGGGAGGCTTGAAGGTCGATGGGATCACGGTTGCTCGGCTGTTCTTCATCCCCCCTCGGTGATGCAGCACCAGACCCCAACAGGTTGAACTGTTATGCCCAAGTCCGGCGTCGCATCGCCGGGCTGCAGTACTATGCCGGCTGGAGGTTCTATGGCGGGGCGCGCAAGTTCCGCGTCGCCGACATCGCCCTGCTGTGCAATTTCTGGCAAGCTTGCATTGACCTCCTTGGCTGCCATGGCAAGATCCACTGGGCATACTGGATGAATTCCAAGTGAGAATTCAGCAACGAAATTGGCCAATGTCTGTGTTTTTATGATAGTGCGGGGTTGGAACTTGACGTCGAATTGTCCCAATTCGACCGCCCACTTGAGGATTCGACCGGAGAAATCCGCTCGCTCGAACAAAGCTTTGAGCGGGAACTCGGTCAAAACGATGATTGTGTGAGCATGAAATTAATGCACCAACTTCTTGGAGGCCATCATTAATGCCAAGGCAAGTTTTTCCAGCAGCAAGTATCTCGACTCTGCCGGTAGTAAGGTTTTGCTCATGTAGAAAATGGGGAAATGCTGGATTCCTTCTGACTGAACAAGCACAACACTAACTGCATGCTGAGAAACGGTCAGATAAAGGTAGAGTTCTTCGCTGGGCTTTGGGGTCACCAATAATGGAGCAGAAGACAGATACGCCTTTAGCTCGGCCAAAGCCCTGTCACATTCCTCATCCCACGAAAACTTGGATTTCAGGGCTCGAAAGAAAGGGCGGCAACGATCTGATGACCGACTTATGAATCGATTAAGCGCGGCGGCCATTCCAGCCAGATGTTGCACGTCCTTCACCGAGTTGGGCTGCTTTAATTCTTGTATGGCTTTGATTTGTGTGGGGTCTGCCTCGATGCCTCAGTTTATGACTAAGAAGCCGAGGAATTTCCCGGATTCCACGCCGAAGGCACACTTGGACGCATTCAGGTGTAGCTTGTGCTATTTGAGAATGGCGAACATCTCGGCTAGGTCGGACAAGTGGTCTGCCTGATGCCTGCTTTTGACCACCATGTCATCGATGTAAGCCTCCATCATCCGGCCTAGCAGAGGGGCGAACATTTTGGTTTCCATCCTTTGGAAAGTTACCCCGGCGTTCTTCAAACCAAAAGGCATGACTCGATAGCAGAAGAGTCCCCTTGGAGTGGTGAAAGAGGTTATCTCACGGTTGGGGCCATGCATGGCAATATGATGATAACCTCGGTAGGCATCCAAGAAACTGAGCCTGTTATGCCCTGCCGTCAGATCCACTAGCTGGTCTATTCTGGGCAGAGGAAAGTTGTCTTTAGGGCAAGCTTGGTTGACGGTCTTGTAGTCAACACAAACTCGCCACTTCCCATTCTTCTTGGGTACTACGACCGTGTTTGAAATCCACCGAGGGTAGTGCACTTCCTGAATAGCCCGTGCTTCAAGCAAGTTTCTTACCTCCTCCGCGACTACCTTGACATGATGGAGAGTCGATCTTCTTGTTCTTTGAATGACGGGGCGTGCATCCGGGAAGACATTGAATTGGTGGCAAATAAAACTTGGGTCAACGCCGGGCATATCGTACGGCGTCCAGGCGAAGACTTCGATATTCGACATCAAGAAATCAACCATCTCGGTCCTTTCTTGGGCGGCAAGGCTTGAGCTAAGCAAAAAGAATTTGTTTGAACTTTCGGTGTCGATCCGCACTTCTACCAATTCTTCAACAGCCTTGTCCTCGGCCTTGGTGCCCATATCTTCAAGGACTCCCTGGTCTTCCGTTCCTTCTATCATTTGGACGAAGCCTTTGGCAGCCCAACTCCCGTTTACTGCCACGAAGCATTGTTTCAACATGACTTGATCGCCCCAAATTTCCTCAATTTCCCCTATAGCTGAGGGAAATCTCATAACCTGGTGGTAGGTCGACGCTACAACCTGTATAGCGTAAAGCCAGCCCCTACCGAGGATCAGATTGTGTGTAAACGGCACCTGCAATACCCAGAACTCCACCTGCTTGACCACGGATCCGGCTTTGACCGGTAAAATTATTTTTCCCAAAGGCCACTCCGGTTGCGAGTTGAAACCTACCAGTGGCGAAGTTGCCGGAGCCAAGCCTGTATCTGAGAGTTTGAGTTATTTGAACGCGTCGTAGTACATAATTTCAACCGAGCTTCCCTGGTCAATCAAAATGCTCTTGACATCTAACTCTTTGACACGGAGGGTGACCACTAAGGCGTCGTTGTGTGGCGTTTGAATGCGCTTTAGGTCCCTTGTGGAGAAACTAATCATGTCTTTTCCCTTGGTCTTCCCCCTTTTGATCGCGGGCTGGACTGACAAAACTTCCCTTATGTGTTTCGCCTTTTTGATCATTTCGCGAAGCTCGCATACACGCGCCGGCTCCACTATGCCATGGATCACATTAACCACTCCTTGAGGGGGCGCCTCCAAGTCATTCGGTCCATGCAGATCAGCTGGGGCGGGATGTGCGGCCTTAACACCCCTATCAATGTAAAGATCTAAGTGTCCGGCTGTGACTAACTCCTCCAAGTGTTGCTTTAGAGGTAAACAATCCTCTGTCCGGTGTCCTCGCTCCTGGTGATATGTGCAGCGGTACCGCGGATTGAAGCCCTTTTGCTCGTCGCCTAAGTTAGCAGGAAACTGGACGTAATCCTCGTCACGGATTTCACTAAGTATGCGATAGATTGGAATCTTAAAGATTGTGGTGATGCCCATCCGAGCTTTCAACCTTCTGTTAGCATCAGCTACATCATCGCGGGGGTATTCAGCTCAGTCATTCCGACGACCCCTTTCCCGATTTCGATGATTTGACCCACGGTCAGATTCCTCGGCGAGATCATTTGGACGGTTAGTCTCTTGTCCGACCGCGTGTACCTTGCCAGCCGACCTCTTGTCTGTTACCACTGGAGTTGTCTTCGCGGTGGACGCCGCCACATCATCCTCTACTCGGATGTGCTCATTGATGCGCTGCATTAGTTGGCCCATGGATGTCGGCTGGTTCATGGTAAGTGAGTCCCGCAGCCTATGCCCGACCGGGAGACCACGCTTATATTGGGTGATTGCCAGGTTAATCGGGCAATCTAAAATCTCATTGAAGGTTTCCCAGTATTTGAAGTTGTATGCCTTGAGTGTGTCACTCGACTCCATTTTGACACTGAGAAGGTGGTCCACCTCCTTTGGCATTTTAGTGTTGATCTTGAAACGAATCACAAAGGCTTTTGTCAACTGCTGCCACCTTTCGATGCTTCCCTCCAGCAGCCTCTCAAACCATTTTAAGCCCAGCTCGCCCAAACTCGACGGGAAGATATGGCACATAAGAGCGTCATTGCGCCTATATCCGACCATGACCTGCCGGAAGTGGCTTACATGCATGTATGGATCGGTCTTTCCATCGTAGAGCGTAAACTTGGGCTGGTGAAAGCCTGTGGGGAGCGGTGTGGTTTCTATCTCAAAGGAGAAGGGCGTGTTCAGCCTCGCCAAATCTGTGTCTAGAAGGAGAGGCACGGCTGGGCGGGGTGGTGGCATTATGACCTCTTCACTAGCGTAACCCCCGTAAGATAGCCGCTGGAGCGCCGACACCCTTTGAGTCTCTCTCCGGCGAGCCCGCTCCTTCAAGACTACCCACAAGTCCTCTGAGCGAGCGGAGTAGGAATATCTCGACATCGTCGCCGGACGTGAGGGTTGATAGGTACTATCTTGCACGCTAGACTTCTCTACAAGCGCGTCAGAATCTCCAACCCTGTAACTTCTGGTGATAGAAAGGGAGGGAGTGTGCCGCTGGCTCTGACTGCCTGAACGGCGTGGTTGGGTGCGTTCACTCTGGTCTCCCACTCCAGCAACACCCTTCCCTTTGACATGCCGTTTGAGAGCTTCCATCTCCGCTGCCATTCTCCGAATGACGACGTCTTGGTCCCTTAACTTGTGCCCCAGACGTCTAGCGTGTGATTCTCTTCACCGCCGGTGTCCGTCTGGGCTCCGCAAGTGACCAAAACTTCTAGCGTGCTTATCACGCGCGTCTCTTGAATGTCCTCTTGGGGAAGTTTCCAGGTCCACCATGTTTGGAACGGCAGGGAGTCTGTCTCTCCGTTTGGCTGACTCCGGGGTAACACCGTCGATGGCGGACAACGGTATTTCGTCGTTGTTCGCCATGGAAGGCGATCAGATGAGCTTGGAAGACAAGGTTTTGTCTATCAAGCTTCCCACAGACGGCGCCAATTGTACGGGGAGCAAATATTCTGCGGAGCCCATACTCCTTTCGTCCAAGCTCCTTGTCTATCTGATCGACTTGCGAGCACAACGGTGGTGAGCTACCCGGCGGTGTGGCCGAAAAACCCCTCCGACGGTCAAGTTAGCACACACACTCAAGGAGAGAGAGAGAAAGAGAGAGATATATCGCAATGAGTGTTTCTTACCAAATGATGTTCCATGCTTAGCATGGGGGGCGCAATTATGCTTATATACTTTATGCGCTCAACTCTGCACCCATTAGTCTCTCAACACGTGGAGCTGCTCTCCCATCTGTCAGCACAAATCCAGCGAACACCACCTAACCAAACCGTCAGACAACATTAGTGAGAACTCGACAACCCGGTGGTATTACCTCGGCCTTCCACGATCGTGCTGCGTAACGTGCCTAAGTGCTCCACTCGCCGAGCCCTATAACGGCCGAGCTCGGTAGCATTCCGGCAGAGCCGTGCTCAAGACAGGTCGGCCGGTGAATAGAAGTCATTTCCTGCTAAGCTACGCGTGCGACCCATGGAACCCGGGTTGGCAGGCAGTCATCTCGGCCAAGTAAGCTCGGTCCAAACATGGGACCTGAACCTTTGGCCTGGGCCTCGACTGAGCAAGATCAACTCCAGGGAAGCCCCAGTTAGCTCGGCCTAAATAGGGGGCCTGAGCCACGGCCGAGTGAAACCAACTCGAAACAGGCCCAAATTAGCTCGGCTCAAACGTGCTCGGCTCTATCCAGTCCAACTTCCTCCACGGCCTAAAGCCAGATTATAAATCTCCCTCTTAAAAGGTAATTATAAAAATTAGAGTCTCTACAACACGTGCAGGGCTCCTAGCCGCACATGCGGTTCTAGGTTTCCTCAAATCTGAAAATTTTCTTTGAATTGGAACTCACTCTTTTGCAAAACCAACTTTAATTTCATGCCTTTCAAGGCCCAAAACCCTTAAAAACATCTTGAATTTAACATATTTAACATTAAACAAAAATCAAAACTTCAAATCAAAACTCAATTTTCATGCAAAAGATCAAATTCTTGAATTGAAGTGTAAAATCATAAAACAAGCATATTTGAGTCCCAATCTCAATATCCATGAAGTTTTCTTCTCAAATTTGTAAAACCATGCAAGACTTTATATGTATGAACAAGAATTCCATGAAATTATGCCATGCATGTCATGTTTATGAACTCAATTCATCCAATTTCTTCCTCATCTTATCTATATATATATATACACTACTTGAATTACTCTATAAAACTACCAATTAAGCTTGAATTTTTCTTAATTAAACTTAAATTCCATGAACTCATGAATGATACAACTCTATTTCAACATAGATTACATGTTCATGCTCAAAATGAGATTCTGTGGTAATTTCTTACATGCATGTATGATTCATCCCAATTCCTTCATCTTAGTTCATTTCTTACACTTAATCACAAGTTCTTCTTGAATTCACAAACTACATGACCTCAATTCACAACTTAAGGTTCAATTACTTACATACCTAGAGTCCTTAATGGCACCAATTCTAGCAAAATCTTGAATTATCTTCTTCAATTCTTCAAGCTTCAAGCAAGAATATTCATGTTAAGCTCTCTTTCTCTCTCTCTCTCTCTCTCTCTCTCTCTCTATATATATATATATATATATTGTTCTCTCTTTCTCTCTAGAGTTCTCTCTCATATTTTGAGCTCAAGAATATGAGCTTAAACATATAAAATCATATATATATGCTCAATTAGTTGATTAGTTAATCAAAGCTTAAGCTAAGTAATTAGAGCTTATGTTAATTAAATTTAATCTAATTAATTTGATCTGAATCAATTTTTAATTAAATTTCACAATAGACTCTAAAAATTACGCTAATCACAATAAATTAATCAATTTTGGTTTTTGTCACCTTTGAGGCTCTCAATTTCAGATTTAGTAGAATTCAGAACAGATTTTCCTACAATGAACAGATACAGAGTTAAAACTCTTACAAAACACATAATTAGCTTTCAAAATCACGTTAAGCACAATCACATGTATAATTAATGAAATAATAGCTTAATACGTAATAGGGTTGTCACATTCTTCCCACTTTAGGATGTTTGGTCCTCCAAACTTAGGTACCTTATATCGGATACAGATCAAATGTCTTAGGTTCATATTATTCTCCATTCAACTATGTTATAGAAACTTGGTTCATTCCTCAGTCATTCAACAATTCATAATTCAATTCGGTGTTTGATTCAGTGATCCATTTCATTCATTCAAATCATTTAGAAGTCATCAGGATTACAAGGTGAGTTTAGACATTACTCCCATGATAGCAAAGGTAATACCGAAGCAATTAGTCACATGATGTACATAATTGGTATCTCCCTATAACCGAAATGGTAGAATTCGATAAACAGTCAATCTCTAGCATAATACAAATGCTCTCAATTATTTAACAGTTTATGACTCAATTTGTATTCCATCACAATCTTCTGACATTATCGGGTGGTCATCAAGAATATCAAGCAAATCCATATATTAACCCCATAACAACAAATATAATACTGAGGTAATCAATCACCAGATGTACTGAATTCATATACTTCTAGATGGTTAAAGTTTTTAATCCTAAGTAGTGTTCATAATCAATATAGTTCACGATTAACAATTCTCATAGCATTGGGTTTAAATCATGGTAACACAAAAACATCCATTCTCTAAAACAATCATTTACGTGACTCATACAATTTAGTTCATCTATAACACATATATCCCTTATAGTCAATGATTGGTCCTCAATAGAGTTCATGATTAGATCTTTCTATTGTTAGCAGTCCATATGCGATTCTTATCATAAAGTAAACATTCAGGCAATTCAATTTCTCTGAGCTCTACAATCTGGTCATTTGTTATATCGGTTTGTAATTCACTCGTAATGAAATTAAATCAGATAGAGGCTCTGATTAACTCAAATTAGGTAAATAGTGAATCATAGCCGATCAAATAGTGGTCCTATTAGATTAAATCAGATGAAGGTTCTATCCCATTAGTCTCAAACAAAGTTTCATTCCAAAGGTCACAATCAATTAGTTTAGGTAAACAGTCAGCAATTTCACAATTGTTCTAAGTCCACCAGTTCTCACAGTTATATTAAAGTCATGTCATAATGGTTCATATAATCTCAAGTCACATCAATAGGTATCATGTTATATTCAGCATAGCAATTCTCAAATGTCTCACATAGAGGCGTATAGGTTCACAATTTTACATGATATAAAATTCACTATTCGAGGTATCCATGCAGAGCACATGCTTACAAAATCATGGTCTTGATAGTCCAGTCGATAGAAACTAGTAATATAACAATCATTCCGAGCAAAGGTATATATATAAGTCCAAAGTCAATTAACTCATAGATGATCATTCACAACAGTAAAGGCACCTGACATAACAATCTTAGTATTTTGGGTGTTTTCTGGGGTGAGTGTAAATATTTTTCCTTGATTAATATTTTCTCTTACCATATCACAAATCGAATTCGGGTCCTGTTTATCATTTCATTTTCTATTGCTCAAATAATTTCTCTTTTTATACTATGGTACATGAGGTTGACCAAATTTTTCCCATATTCAAAACCCATGATTACATTAATCCAGCAAACAAACAAGCGAAGTTTCTCAATCCTTCCCAAAATTTTAATAACATGATGTGGTACGTTTCAACAAAAAAAAAATCCATATAATTCTCGAATATCACACACGCAAATCATTCGTGTAGTTCAGTCATTTGGCATAAGTAGATCACAATAGTTTTATTCACAGCGTCATAATTAACAGTCATCGACAAGATCAGATCGATATTGTAGCAAACAAATTCTCAACCTTACTCTACATCCCAAGCAGTTCTTATCAGTCCATCGAATATCTTAAAAGCAAGTGTTCTTACAATTACGTTACTTCATATAAGCAAATGGTAGGAAATATGTTCACTTTATATCAAAGTTTTTACGATATCTCCATAACATAGTTAGTTATAATATGTTCCCATGTCCATTCATTTTTAGCATAGTTCAAAATGTCATGCATAACAGTTCATAGTAAATTGTCTAAGTCTAGTGTGAAGAATCAACCTAGCAAATTATCAAAATTCAAGATTTGTATATATACTGAAGCGTATCATCAATATTTGCATAACTCTTCTGAGTATAATGAAGTCAGGCATTCAATTGTCGCAGAAAAGATTTTCAATCATGTTTCGGTAATGTAGCACAATTAGGGTTTTGTTTCTCACAATAGATTGACAGATTATCAATCATTTGATGCTTTCACACGCAGTCCAAAGTACTTTAGGTGAGACAAATCATTGAGTAATTACATAAGCTACAGGTGTCAAATCATTCAGTAATTACATAAGCTACAGGTGTCACACAAGTGAGTAAGTCTTATAGTTTAACCATTCCGTATAAGCAAATGATAATAAACACATTCACGTTATCAGAGATTTCCATAGGCAACTATCAATCTAATATTAACAATATCCATTCGAAATTCATATTTTAAGTAACACACAATATGATGACAAACTAGTCTCACTCCCATCCATTCTTGTAAAATCAACGTCATAACTAATAGTTCCACATCAGATTTAACTAGATAGGTTCCCAAAATTATAAGTCCATCAATATTGCTCAAGAGTATTCAAAATACAAAATTCAATTCCTTCGTGTTTAGTACATTCACAAATTCACAAGTCTATTAGTAGGCCGCTTCTAATTTACTGAGTTTAGTTAGCATGTTCAAAATTTATATCGAATCAAGGAATGTACAATTCCTACACTAGTTTCCATATAACCATTTTGCACATAATTCGTGTCAATTGTCTTACTCTTCCGGTTAAAACTTCCACTGTTCAATCTTTCTGATCGGTCAATTCGAGCATTAGAGGATTCGGGTTCATTTTGTTTTTCTTTTCATCTACAATTCTTGTTCTTTCCATTATTTATATGTAAACATGGTAATAATAAACATAGGAAAAGTAACATTCACATTCACATTAATTATGTACATAACAATTCCACACACACTGACACATGTTGATGTAATGCCCTAATTTCTTTTCTAGGACATCCTATAACTAATTTGAACGTGTGTGTGCGGTATAATTCATGCTCTGATGCCACTCTGTCATGACCCAACCCCCGCCCCAAGGGATTAGAGAAGTGATCGGCCTTTAGACATTACTCCCATGATAGCAAAGGTAATACCGAAGCAATTAGTCACATGATGTACATAATTGGTATCTCCCTATAACCGAAATGGTAGAATTCGATAAACAGTCAATCTCTAGCATAATACAAATGCTCTCAATTATTCAACAGTTTACGACTCAATTTGTATTCCATCACAATCTTCTGACATTATCGGGTGGTCATCAAGAATATCAAGCAAATCCATATATTAACCCCATAACAACAAATATAATACTGAGGTAATCAATCACCAGATGTACTGAATTCATATACTTCTAGATGGTTAAAGTTTTTAATCCCAAGTAGTGTTCATAATCAATATAGTTCACGATTAACAATTCTCATAGCATTGGGTTTAAATCATGGTAACACAAAAACATCCATTCTCTAAAACAATCATTTACGTGACTCATACAATTTAGTTCATCTATAACACATATATCCCTTATAGTCAATGATTGGTCCTCAAGTGAATTAATGATTAGATCTTTCTATTGTTAGCAGTCCATATGCGATTCTTATCATAAAGTAAACATTCAGGCAATTCAATTTCTCTGAGCTCTACAATCTGGTCATTTGTTATATCGGTTTGTAATTCACTCGTAATGAAATTAAATCAGATAGAGGCTCTGATTAACTCAAATTAGGTAAATAGTGAATCATAGCCGATCAAATAGTGGTCCTATTAGATTAAATCAGATGAAGGTTCTATCCCATTAGTCTCAAACAAAGTTTCATTCCAAAGGTCACAATCAATTAGTTTAGGTAAACAGTCAGCAATTTCACAATTGTTCTAAGTCCACCAGTTCTCACAGTTATATTAAAGTCATGTCATAATGGTTCATATAATCTCAAGTCACATCAATAGGTATCATGTTATATTCAGCATAACAATTCTCAAATGTCTCACATGTAGGTGTATAGGTTCACAATTTTACATGATATAAAATTCACTATTCGGGGTATCCATGTAGATCACATGCTCACAAAATCATGGTCTTGATAGTCCAATCGATAGAAACTAGTAATATAACAATCATTCCGAGCAAAGGTATATATATAAGTCCAAAGTCAATTAACTCATAGATGATCATTCACAACAGTAAAGGCACCTGACATAACAATCTTAGTATTTTGGGTGTTTTCTGGGGTGAGTGTAAATATTTTTCCTTGATTAATATTTTCTCTTACCATATCACAAATCGAATTCGGGTCTCGTTTATCATTTCATTTTCTATTGCTCAAATAATTTCTCTTTTTATACTATGGTACATGAGGTTGACCAAATTTTTCCCATATTCAAAACCCATGATTACATTAATCCAGCAAACAAACAAGCGAAGTTTCTCAATCCTTCCCAAAATTTTAATAACATGACGTGGTACGTTTCAACAAAAAAAAAATCCATATAATTCCCGAATATCACACACCCAAATCATTCGTGTAGTTCAGTCATTTGGCATAAGTAGATCACAATAGTTTTATTCACAGTGTCATAATTAACAGTCATCGACAAGATCAGATCGATATTGTAGCAAACAAATTCTCAACCTTACTCTACATCCCAAGCAGTTCTTATCAGTCCATCGAATATCTTAAAAGCAAGTGTTCTTACAATTACGTTATTTCATGTAAGCAAATGCTAGGAAATATGTTCACTTTATATCAAAGTTTTTACGATATCTCCATAACATAGTTAGTTATAATATGTTCCCATGTCCATTCATTTTTAGCATAGTTCAAAATGTCATGCATAACAGTTCATAGTAAATTGTCTAAGTCTGGTGTGAAGAATCAACCTAGCAAATTATCAAAATTCAAGATTTGTATATATACTGAAGCGTATCATCAATATTTGCATAACTCTTCTGAGTATAATGAAGTCAGGCATTCAATTGTCGTAGAAAAGATTTTCAATCATGTTTCGGTAATGTAGCACAATTAGGGTTTTGTTTCTCACAATAGATTGACAGATTATCAATCATTTGATGCTTTCACACACAGTCTAAAGTACTTTAGGTGAGACAAATCATTCAGTAATTATATAAGCTACAGGTGTCACAAAAGTGAGTGAGTCTTATAGTTTAACCATTCCATATAAGCAGATGATAATAAACGCATTCACGTTATCAGAGATTCCCATAGGCAACTATCAATCTAATATTAACAATATCCATTCGAAATTCATATTTTAAGTAACACACAATATGATGACAAACTAGTCTCACTCCCATCCATTCTTGTAAAATCAACGTCATAACTAATAGTTCCACATTAGATTTAACTAGATAGGTTCCCAAAATTATAAGTCCATCAATATTGCTCAAGAGTATTCAAAATACAAAATTCAATTCCTTCGTGTTTAGTACATTCACAAATTCACAAGTCTATTAGTAGGCCGCTTCTAATTTACTGAGTTTAGTTAGCATGTTCAAAATTTATATCGAATCAAGGAATGTACAATTCCTACACTAGTTTCCATATAACCATTTTGCACATAATTCGTGTCAATTGTCTTACTCTTCCGGTTAAAACTTCCACTGTTCAATCTTTCTGATCGGTCAATTCGAGCATTAGAGGATTCGGGTTCATTTTGTTTTTCTTTTCATCTACAATTCTTGTTCTTTCCATTATTTATATGTAAACATGGTAATAATAAACATAGGAAAAGTAACATTCACATTCACATTAATTATGTACATAACAATTCCACACACACTGACACATGTTGATGTAATGCCCTAATTTCTTTTCTAGGACATCCTATAACTAATTTGAACGTGTGTGTGCGGTATAATTCATGCTCTGATGCCACTCTGTCATGACCCAACCCCCACCCCAAGGGATTAGAGAAGTGATCGGCCAGTAATCTGAGATTATCCAAGGCCTGCTTAACAGTAATACAATACTAGGGGCTGACGGAAGCCTTAAACAATAAATTATAACGTTCAATGAGCTGTGAAGACTTAAATGAACAAAACAGCCCTTTATATATACATATACACATAAGTCCATGTCAAGCTGAAGTACAAAAACAAAACATAACTTAAGGATTAAGTCTCGATAACAAACCAGTCTTAAACAAATTCATAACACTTGTTCACAAATATAAAATGGTGAATTCTAAACCACCTATGTAAAGCTTGACCCGGTCAGAACCTCGAAGTGAGGCAAAAAAGCTAGCTTGAAAAAAAACAGAGTTAAGGTCAACGCCACTAAGTCCGATCTTGCACTTGATCACCTACATACATATATAAAACAGTGAATTAGAGCCTAGTGAATAACAATTGTGTAAAGAGGTAATGAATGACGTCCTTTCAGTAATTTTAAACAGTCAATTTCATCAGTGAATTAGTATCTCATAACATATCAAATCATATTGAAATCATAGCAGTCATACGTGGTACATCCAATAACAAAACAGTACAGTATGTCATATAAGACCAAAAAGTTATAATTGATGGCCATCAATACAGCAAACAGTAGTTCCAAAGATTAAAACTAATAGAGATCTCTGTAACAGTAGTAGTAACAGTAACAGTAATAGTAATAGATGCTATGGATGCCACAAATACATTTCATAAATAGGACAATCATTCAATCAGTCAAAAAGCATCATTTCAGAAACAGTGCATTTTATAATTCAGAAAATACTTATAATTCAAACATATCTTTACAAGGTTGTTACTCACAATTGGATTAGAATGCGGCGTCTGAGCTACAAAAACACATTCAAGCACAATCTCTCAAGACACATTTTATTCATTCAGTCGGTTCTTAAACCTTCGATTCATTCGTTACAAATTTGTAAAGTCTTTCCTATTTGTTCTTTAATTTCCTCCGTGATCATGATAAGCATACTAGTTTAAAACATGTGTTAAAATCGTGCAAATGAAGGCCCGAACATCGAAAACATGAAGAGAAAATAAAATTGAAAGTCATCCTAAAAACCGCACATGCGGAAGGCTAGGTCGCACGTGCGGAACTACCACCGCACGTGTGCTTCACACGTGCAATTAAAATAGTGTTGGAACCGTGGTGTGTTCTATTTTCCGCACGTGCAGGGCTCCTAGTCGTACGTGCAGTTCTAGGTTTCCTCAAATCTGAAAATTATCTTTGAATTGGAACTCACTCTTTTGCAAAACCAACTTCAATTTCATGCCTTTCAAGGCCCAAAACTCTTAAAAACATCTTCAATTTAACATATCTAACTTTAAACAAAAATCATATCTTTAAATCAAAACTCAATTTCCATGCAAAAGATCAAATTCTTGAATTGAAGTGTAAAATCATAAAACAAGCATATTTGAGTCCCAATCTCAATATCTCAATTCATCCAATTTCTTCCTTATCTTATATATATATATATATATTACTTGAATTACTCCCTAAAACTTCCAATTAAGCTTGAATTCTTCTTAATTAAACTTAAATTCCATGAACTCATGAATGATACAACTCTATTTCAACATAGAATACATGTTCATGCTAAAAAATGAGATCCCATGGTAATTTCTTACACGCATGTATGATTCATCCCAATTCCTTCATCTTAGTTCATTTCTTACACTTAATCACAAGTTCTTCTTGAATTCACAAACTATATGACTTCAACTCAATTTCCATGCAAAAGATCAAATTCTTGAATTGAAGTGTAAAATCATAAAACAAGCATATTTGAGTCCCAATCTCAATATCTCAATTCATCCAATTTCTTCCTTATCTTATATATATATATATATATTACTTGAATTACTCCCTAAAACTACCAATTAAGCTTGAATTCTTCTTAATTAAACTTAAATTCCATGAACTCATAAATGATACAACTCTATTTCAACATAGAATACATGTTCATGCTCAAAAATGAGATTCCATGGTAATTTCTTACACGCATGTATGATTCATCCCAATTCCTTCATCTTAGTTCATTTCTTACACTTAATCACAAGTTCTTCCTGAATTCACAAACTATATGACTTCAATTCACAGCATAAGGTTCAATTACATACCTAGAGTCCTTAATGGCACCAATTCTAGCAAAATCTTGAATTATCTTCTTCAATTCTTTAAGCTTCAAGCAAGATTATTCATGTTAACCTCTCTTTCTCTCTCTCTATATTGTTCTCTTTCTCTCTCTAGAGTTCTCCCTCATATTTTGAGCTCAAGAATATGAGCTTAAACGCATATACATCATATATAGGCTCAATTAGTTGATTAGTTAATCAAAGCTTAGCTAAGTGATTAGAGCTTATGTTAATTGAATTTAATCTAATTAATTTTATCTGAATTAATTTTTAATTGAATTTCACAATAAACTTTAAAAATTACGCTGATCACAATAAATTAAACAATTTTGGTTTCTGTAACCTTTTCGGCTCTCAATTTCAAATTTTAATCGAATTCGGAACAGATTTTCCTACGATGAACAAATATAGAGTCAAAACTCTTACAAAACACATAATTAGCTTTCAAAAGCACGTTAAACACATAATCACATGCATAATTAATGAAATAATAGCTTAATATGGAACATGGTTGTCATATACACCTAATTAGCATATAAATAATAATTACCATGCTTGGAGAGTCAAATCTCAAGAATCTCAAATCGAATTAGACTTGCATACTTGTAAAATGAGGCAACCAACACATCATGATTCCCAATTCACCGAAATATTTTAACTTCGTAAATTATATTATATTAACATTGTTACATCCTATTTTGGGCC
Source organism: Camellia sinensis (assembly GCF_004153795.1). Classification (NCBI taxonomy): domain Eukaryota; kingdom Viridiplantae; phylum Streptophyta; class Magnoliopsida; order Ericales; family Theaceae; genus Camellia; species Camellia sinensis. The sequence continues at coordinate 243,118 of NW_021030635.1, read as the reverse complement.
CGAAGAGTCTGTAGTGTCCTCATCTAAAAGCCAACTTGAAACCATGTATATGGATGCCCTGACACATTCTCGGGCTTGTGACTTGATGGATTACGTTGTTGTTTAGTTAATTGAAATGTTAATACACTTGTTTAGCGCATAACGCTTTTGATAAATTTTGTTTCGGGCATAAGAATGAAAAGTGGAGGCATTGAAATACTTTAAAACTCAAATCTGTCCCAAAACTGGCCACACAAGTAGCATAATTTGGCCGCACAGGCGGTCGTTAAGTAGTGAGGTCTAAACCATCCACCACATGAGCGGCCACCACAGGCACATGAGCGGCCAATGCTGAAATGTGTGAACATGGCTGCACCATAACCTAGTCTTTTTTATACTCCTTTTGTTATTCCTAAGCCAACAACTCCTCTCTCTCATTTGTAACACAACTTTTGCTGTTTTTCTTTATTTCTCTCCTCCATCTCTCTATATTTACACACCCACCACCATAACTCTCATCTTTAACCAAACTTTTGGAGTGCTTAGAATGAGATTTGATCTCCAATCCGACACGGATACTGTAGAGCTCAGTGAAGGCTTCACTTCAATCTCGACGGAAAGTCGTTTCGGCCGTCATCTTGAGAGTTATCGTCTCCTCTTCTCTGCAAGTGGTAGGGTTTCGTTTTATTCACTTAATATGAGTTGTGGATGTGTTTGTGGTATTTTCCTTCAAATTATTTGACTTGTTAGAGATTTTGGGGAAAACAACATGAGGGTTTACGGTTTGTGAAATTTGTTAGGTAGTTCTCTCTATATTTGCTAGTAAACCTAGTTTTCTTATTTAATATTGCATGTAGTTACAAGAAAATAAGAAAACCCTGATTTTTAAATAAAAAAATAAAAAATAAATAAATAAACCTAGAAATTGAGAGTTTACGAATTGAGAAATTGAGGTTGGGATATTGAAATTGAACATATTATGTTGGAATTTATGATATTAAATTGAAATTTGAAATGTTAGATTAAACTTGGAAATTTCGGAATATAATTTAAGGAATTATGTATTGTTGATTGGAAATGATTGTTGGGTTATCTATGGAAATTAAATTATTGAGAAAATCATTGTAATATGATGATGAAAAGGAATTTATTTCGATTGTACCATTGAATTGTTTATTGAGAATAAAAATCGGTTATTGAACAGAAGAGCACAGAGCACGTTTTGTCAAGAATTGAATGTTGCATTATTACATTAGTTACATTAAAGCATCATGGTTTTAATCAGTTTATCAGTGGTGAATCCAGGTCATAAGCTAGAGGTTAATTTGGCTTGATAGTCTATATTGAAAGACCGAAATGTGGTATAGGTGCCAAGGTCCTTCCGATTAAAAGCCGATAAATTTGATAGGTTTACGTAGCATTTAGCACTGGGTGATAGTGCATTGGATTAAGTAGTGCTTAGCAATTACCACTGAAAGATACATATCCTTAAGAGGATTCACCGAGGCTTGAGAATGTGTTATGACCCAAACCTGTCCCTAAAAGTTTGCATCACAACCGGCCAGTAATCACTTGCTTAAATTCGGCCTCATACAAACATACAGAATAATTATAATAATGGGGCCATAAACGAAAGCATACAACAAATGAATAAGTCCATTGAGCTGTGCCAATATAAGGAAAATAATAAAGTTTACATCAACACACGTTCACACATTTACATGCCCATACAAAGAAATTTAGGTATCATAAGAAATTATACATATCAGTTACATAACCCAAGACCAAAGTAGCAAAAACAAAATAAAGTCAAAGCGTGATGTGACTCAAAGGCAAAACTCCATCTCAGAGGCATGACTCGACAAGGTCACAAAATAGCTCCTGAAGCTGACTCTAATGATGGGCTCCATGCTGCGGATCACCTACATGTGCATACATAATATTGGGTGAGTGAAGCTCAATGAGTAATAATAACGTAAAGCAGTGTAAATAAATGAGCATAAGGTTCTCACAATATCTATAATCATAATACGGAACGGCCTTGGGCCCAACATAATACGGAACGACCTCAAGCCCATCATATAAATGGAACAGCCTTAGGCCCATCATATAAACAAAATGGCCTCAAGCCCACATAAGGTTAAGAATAGCCTTAGGTCCACATATTAACAGCTGTTCAGAACAACCTTAGGTCCAATCACATATGATCATATCATTAACAGAACGGCGTCGGGCCCACACATGTACAGAATGACCACGGACCCAAACATATCATAGCATAAACAGAATGACCTTAGGTCCACATTGCACATGTCATATAACATTTATGAACTTCATTCATTTCGATCAAAACACAATGTCGGTGCAAATCGCCATTCATGGCTCAAACTAATCAATTAAGATCATATCTTTAAAATACTATTACTCACAGTGCATTCGATTTTGCAGCGTTTCCTCTGGCACACAACCTACACAAACATGTCATAAACACATTCGATAAATAATTCGTTCATTTCGTACACTTTTATTTTAGTGATTCACAACCTTTTTCAATGGTTTTCAATCATCATTTCACTTCCAAAAGGGTTTAAATAAGGTTGAGAATGCGTTCCAGAGGTCGGGGAGGTCGACACAAGAAAGTAAAAAAATTTTCCCATGCTGGCCACACGTGCGGCAGGTCTAACTGCTCGAGCGATCATGCTCCGCTCGTGCGAAAGTGTGAGCTGCTCGAGCTTGCAAAATGAAATCCCCAAACCTACTTCATGTTCCGCTTATGCGGAACCCTCGGCCGCTTGAGCGAGCAGAACGCACAAGTTTGGTTCGAGCCGTGGGCCGCTCGTGCGGAGCCCATAGCCGCTCGAGCGGTCTAGGCACAAATAACCAGTCCGAAAATGGCACAAAATGCAAACTTTCCAAATCCATCTCCAAGCCCAAATCAAGGCAAAACCAATTCAAAAACATGGTATACTAACATGATTTAAGGGTAATTACATCTCAAACACATCAATCTTGCTTTAATAATAAAATCAAGGTCTCATCTTTTTTATAACTTCATGAATTTTATGATCAAGCTCAAATTCATAAAAACATGGATGATCCTTCAACAAAACTTTGTTGTATGCACAATCTGGAGCTCGTTTCATGCATTAATCACAAGATTGGACTCAAATTAAACAAACGTGAAGAGATTTCTTGCATTTAGTTCAACCTATTACACAACCCAAAACCCTAGCTTAAAATTTCCAATTTCTTCTTGATTTCATGTCAAAGATGAGCTAAAGACAAAGATTTCAAATGAATTTCCATACCTTAGTTTTAATCTAGGGTTTTTTTCCCTTTGAATCTCTTGCAAAATCCTAGCTTCTTATCTTCCTCTTTCTCTAACTCACTCTCTAGCAAGTCTCTCCCCAAAAGATTAACACAAGAGCAATATACACATATAACTTAACTCATAAAACTCAATTTAATCATTACGAATCGTAATTTTACAAAATTTCACCGTAAGCTCTAAAAATCATGCTAATCACAAATATAAAGTAAGTTTTGGTTTCTGGCGCCTCTAAGGCTTCCAATTTCCGTTCAAAGTTGTAATTGCAACAGATATTTCTACATTCAACAGATATAAATCTAAAATCTAAAATCACATAATTCATATACTTAAACTTGCAAATTCATATCAAACACATAAATACATGTATAATTAAGCATAATACGGGTTGGGTTATCACAGTTTTCCCCCTTTTAGGAAGTTTGGTCCTCCAAACTTATTTACCTCAAGTCGAAAACAACTTAGGATATTGTTGCCTTATCTCTTCTTCTCGTTCCCAAGTTGCTTCATTTCCATAATGTTCATTTCATTTAACTTTTACCATTGGGATAATCTTGTTCCTTAATTGCTTGACTTGCCAGTCAAAGATCTGAACAGGTTTCTCCTCATAAATCATATAGTCATCTAATGCAATCTGTTGATAGTCAATAACGTGAGCAGGATCCCTGAGGGTAGCCTCACAACATAGATACGTGGAACATATTATGTACTTGTTCCATGTCCGATGGTAATGCAATTCGATAGGCAACCAGACCCAAACTCTCTAAAATTTGAAATGGCCCTATGTATCGGGGTGACAATTTCTCATTTTCACCCAAATCTTGTTTACCCTTTTATTGGAGTGACTTTGACAAAAATATGGTCCGCAACCTCAAATTCTAAGTCTTTCATTCTTTGATCTGCATGGCTTTTTTGTCAACATTGAGCAGTTTACAATCTTTGTTGGATGATCTTAATCTTCTCAGTAGTAACTTACACAATTTCAGGTCCAATCAATGCTCTATCCCCGACTTCGGTCCAACAAATTGGAGTTTGACATTTCCTCCCATACAAAGCTTCATATGGTGCCATCCCTATACTGGAGTATAAACTATTGTTATATGCAAATTCCGCTAGAGATAGATAAGTTTCCTAACTTTCACAGAAGTCCAAAACACACATTCGGAGCATGTCCTCCAATGTCTGTATAGTTCTTTCAGATTGTCCATCGGTTTGTGGATGAAATGCGATACTGAACCTCAATTCCATCCCCAATGCTTTCTGTAAGATTTGCCAAAACCTTGATACAAACTTAGAATCTCTATCTGATACAATGGAAACCAGAACACCATGCAATCGAATAATCTTCACAAGGTACACAGTAGAAAGTCTATCAGCATCATAAATAGTTTTCACAGGAAAAAAAGTGAGTGGACTTAATTAATCTATCCACAATAACCCATGTAGAATCCATACCTCGGGGTGTTCGGGGTAAGCCCACAATAAAATCCATAGTTATGTGCTCCTATGTCCATTCCAGAATAGGGAGAGGTTGAAGTAAACCCGCTGGTCTTTGATGCTTCGCTTTCACTTGCTAACATTGAAGGCATCTTGAGATAAACTTCGCAATTTCTCTCTTCATATTAGGCCACCAAAAATCTTGCTTGAGATCTTGATACATTTTGGTATTTCCAGGATGCATAGCAAATTTGGATTTGTGAGCTTCCTCCAAAACTCTTCCTTTAATTTCTAGGACATTTGGAACACATAGTCTTCCCTTAAACTTCAACACTTGAGCTTCCCAAGAAAATCCCGGTCTTGGCTTTGTTTCCATTTTGTCACGCCTTGAAAATAATCTCACATAACTATTACATCAACCCACTTCCAAAGATGAGATATTAACCAAATTCATTTACATAGTTCCAAATGTTTACCAAGTATTCTGACATGCCATTATACATTTATTTACAAACTAGTACATAAATCTATAGCATATAAAGGAAATCAATAAATCACAACAAATAAGGCCCTCAAGGGCTTACAAGTTCCAAGGCACTAGCCCAGTTACACATAATGGTCTCACGGACCCAAACACATTAGCCCTTGGCTTACAAAAGATATCACAACAAAATAAGAGTTAAACTACTCTTCTTCAAAACGTCTCCACGACCTTAGCTTGGCGGGGTCACCACATCTTTACCTACGCCAATTCCCATAGGTGAGCATAAAGCCCAGTAGAGATTTCTCACAAAGCATATACAGTTATGCCAATACCATCAACGTTAAAAAAAAATGCATATGTAATGCCATGCAAGTGCCAATATTGAAGAAAAATTTTATTTCAATGCACTATTTCAAAATCACCATGTTCCCAATAATATTCAATACACTATTTCAAAATCCCCATGTTCTCAATAATATTCAATGCACTATTTTGAAATCACCATGTTCTCAATAATGTTATGCAATCTCATCAATTTCAAACTTTCAATATTTAAATCAACAGGGGCGGTAAATATGACACTGGTAATCCCTAGGCTGGTGTCTGCAAGTAGACTCTACGAGTACTACCAAACTGTCATTTTTACTAGTATTAACCGGAAGGCTCGACACCTATCTGCGCGGCTTTCGGGTCTTTCACCCTGGACACTTAGGCCAACTTATCAAATTCATCTACACCTCCTATCCGGACCTACCAACGTATTTACCCCATACACAATGATCTTTTCTCAAAATGAATGCTTTTCCAACTCATGTCATGATGTGCAATAATGGCATTAAAAAAATTGAGATTTTGATGCAATAACTAGTAACTCATAGCATTCTTTTATATTAAAAAACATGCCTACAACAACATTCAACATCACATTTTGATTTCCTCCTCACCATGTTCTTCCACAAGATACCCATACGTTTCCAACGCATGATAACAATTTCTCATTTCACACAATCTTGATCAAAAGATTTTAGACCTTGAAACCATCTCTTTCAAAATGTTTTGAAAATAACGTTCCTACGATGTTCCGAAGCTCGCATTTAGTTAAATGTTGCACTTTTCGGTAAACCGAGCAAGGACGAAGTGGAAATGAATGAAAGAGAGTTAAAATCTTTGAAAAATCTTTCAAAACACCTTGTTTAGGGGTTTGGAGTTGAGGAAGATTGGAGAAGAGGGAAGAAACCAAGTTGAGGAAGAAGGTGGGTATGAATCGCTAAGAGAGAGAGCCGAGCGGTCCTCGCTAAATCACACCTATCTATCTATACACTTGGATTTTAACTATGAGGCTACCACCGTTGGAAAGCTTACTTCTGGGGCTTCATTTTCCACTCAAGAATCTCCTAAAGCCAAGTCCAGATGGGGGCGATATGGTTGGTTGAAGTAGGGCATCAATCCGGTTGGACCGAAACTGCGCGGCTTCACCAAAACAGGCATAACTTTTTGCACAGTTGGAATTTTGATGCAAGGCTGGTGCCATTGGAAAGTTAACTTCTGGGGCTTCAATTTAGACACTGGACGACCACTTTTTGGCCTTTTTAGCCATCGGCCGACCACTTTTCTTTTCGGGAGACCACTTTTTGTCCTGAAAAAATAGAAAAAGTAGCTAGCCGACCAGTACAAGTAGTCGGCCGACCACTTTAACTGTTCAGTGACCTTCCTGCATATTCTACAGGTGTTGTGGATGCCAGCTGGAGGGCACAGACTGTATCCTCTATACACGTGTATGGAGGGATTTGTCCAAGCTCTAAGCTTCTCCAAGAAGCTTTAGCTTATGTTTTTCTATAAGAGAGAGGCTTCCCCTCCCTTCTCCAGGCTGATTTTGGGCTGAGAGCATAGGCTTATACTCTCTCTATATCCCTCTCTTTCTCTCTCTATATTGGTGCTTTGTTTCACACTTGTACACACAACCTCATAGTCAAACACTCTTACCTTGTTGTTGAGTTACTGGAGGGTCTTGAGGGAGCTCAAGAGTTGGTTTTGGCTCAGAAAATTTGCCGGTATTGCAGTGCTTCAAGGGTAACCTTCTTTTCCCCCCTTTTAGCTCTATTTTGATCACTCTCTTAGCCATATTTGTATGCTTCTCTTGGCTTAACTTTAAACTAAAAAAAGCTTTATTTTTTAGTACTTAACATGTTTGTTTAGGCTCCTTGGGTGTTGGGGGTGTTCTACCCCCTTTTATGCCTTGTTTGGCCTTGTTTTGTGCCATGCCTTGAGGCCTTTGAATTAGTCTTTGCTTGGCCTTTTTACCACTGAAATCCAATGGATTTTCAATGGTAGGCATATGGTTTTGAGGCCTCAAATCAGAGGGGGATGATCCCCTCTCTTCTTGTTTTGTTTGTTTGCATTATTGGCCTATCAAAGGAGCATGTGTTTCTACCATTTTGAGGCTTAGTTCAGGCACTTTTTTGTGACTTCTAGGGCCTTCCTTGACTCTGTCCATGGCTGGTTTGGTCACCTTTTGCATGCTTCTTGTATGTGTAGTGCAATCCCATTTGTGGCTCATCAAAGTAGCATGTCTTTCTAGCATGTATTGGCTTCATTTCAGTGGGTTTTTGGCTATCATTTGACATGTCATAACTCTGTTTTGGGTTGGTTTGATGGCCCCATGCATGCTCCATGCACTTGCAGTGCATTTTCATGAAATAGCCTAACATACATCATGCTTCGACATGTCATTTTAGCATGCTTTTGACTTAGCTCTGAGAAGACTTTGTTCATATTTTAGCATGCTTAAAGTCTGATTTATATTGTTTTGGTCATGCATGCCATGTTTTGTATAGCCATAGTGCATTTTAACTCACTAGCCTTGAGTTTCCAAGCCACTAGCATGCGTTGCTTGGGCTATTCGCATGATTTAGCATCATTTGGAAAGATATTTTAGAGCTTATATATTTTCCATATTCTCGTGTTTATCACTCCTTCAATGTGTTTGAGAGTTGCACCTTTATGCCTTGTTTGTGAGCCATTGCATGAGCCACATTTTCTTGCCTTTCAAACCATCATCTCAGTCCATTTTGGCTACTGTTTTGGCCTACATAAGGTCTTTTTGGAGCTGGTTTGGCCATTTGAGCATTGTCGTGCATGCCTCTAGCGTAATACACTTTACTAGCTTCGATGCTTGAGCCTGTCAACATGCATTACATGGGTTGTTTGCATGATTCTAAGTCATTTTGCATGCCATTTCAGTGCTGGAACATATGCCATTGTACTCCATGTTTCATCCTTTCAATGCCTTTGGAGAGTTGTATTTTGTGCCTTGAGCTTGGGCCAATATGCATGCATGTTTGTATAGCATTTTGAGTTTCTATCTTAGCATGTATGGCCACTGATTTGGGCATGACTGAGGTCAGTCCATTTTGGTTTAAGTCCATCGAGCATTATGTATGCCATATGATTCATTGCGTTGTGTATGCCATGTCCATTCGCATTATGTATGCTAGTTGTTGTTCATATTGTTGCATGCTTATGTTGTCTTGCATTGAGTATGCATGCATTAGCATAATTTGCATGTTTTTAGCTTTGTTAAGTTAATCATGTCACATTGCATTGAGTGGGCCATGTGGTTCTTAGCATTGTGCATTGTGCATGCCATTAGCATTGAGTATGCTAAGTTACATTGCATTGCATGTTTGCATGGTTGTCCCTTGCATGTTGTTTGCATGCTTGTTTAGTTGTATTGCATCGAGTTGCATGCTTGAGTCGCATTGGGTATGCCATGCTTGCTTTGCATTTGTGTTTGGAATAGGTGTTAGTCCAAACACGGGAAACGAGGGACATTTCATACTTGAAGTGATGAAACGTGCCTCAATTCTCGGTCGCCCACGCTCTTGATCATACATGATAGAGTTTTAGGCTTTATGTGTTTACTTGTGCATTCATTTCCATATTGAATTGTGCAGCTTCGCTTCTCAGCCATCATGCATTGAAATGCGTGATTGACGGCCCGACGGTCGAGAACCACACTCCCTTGAGCTTATGAAATGATAGGGAGGGTGGTTGTGCACACATATCTTGCAAATACATTGCCATGCCCTTTCTTGCTCTCTGTTGCAGCAAATTGAAGTCTAACAGTGAAACTGGTCGGCCGACCAGGTAAAGTGGCTGGCTAACCACTTTTTTCTAGTTTTTAGCACAAAAAGTGGTCGGCAGGTGGTCTCCAATGCCAACAACTGGTCAGCAGCATCCCTACAGGTTTCCATGGTAGAGTTTCAGCCTTCTGGAGCCTTGTGAAGTGTTCTGGGACCAGTTGCAAACAAAGGCAAATCGGGGCATCGCAATGGATTTCCGAGCGAGGCGATTCGAGCATGCATGCATCCCATGTCATGAGGCCATTTCAGTGTTTTGTTAGCTTTGAATGTATATTTGTTTCAATTTTGGTTGTGTAATAATTAATTAGCTAGAATAGTTAGTTAATTAGTCGGTTCTGTATTATTTATTCGGACCCTCCTCCGAGAGGGCAATGTTGTAAATAAGTGTACGTTTGTGTGATGCATGTCTTCCAACCCCCATTTCTTTCTCCCTTTTATTTACTAGCTTACGATGATTAGTTTTAGGGCATGTTTCAATTAGCATCCTTATGCTTGCATGTTCGCATTCATTCATCTGTCTTGCATGCATCGGGCTCGGCGCATCATGCTAACTGCGTTGTATTTCAATTCTTGTATGAATACATGTATCAAATTGCATTTCATATGACATTTTAGAATAGCCGAGCCTATCTTAGTTGCATTTTGCATGTGTTGCATTAGGCATTCTTGACATAGCTAGGATCATGCATGATTACTAACTATCTTTTGTTTTGGCTCGGAGTACTCGGTAAGTGTTTATGCTTTAGCATCCTTGCATGTGTGTGAGTGACTGCCATGATAGCATGCTTGCCATGAGGCTAACTGCTTATGTGATATAACTACCCGAATGCCTGTGGGTGAAGGTTGGATTACTTGAATTGGAACAATTCATTGATTGCGAGTTTTAAGCCCACTTGAGAGTGGCAAATTACCATGTTTTCTAAGCCCACTTGAGGGTGGCAAAATCCGTATTTTAGCCTACTTGCGAGTAGCAAATCGCTTTCAAAAACAAACATGAAATGTTTTGTTCCAACTTAGGCGATCCAGTCTATACTTGTATGTTGTGCGCATCACATAGTAATTCTAGGTTAATAACCGGAATAAGAGCACATGTGTTTTCAAAAACAAGATATCATGTTAGTAAAGGCCGATGTTTGATCGGGTGAGTGGGGGTGCTCATTGCATGACCTTCCCCTCTCGTACCCAAGTTCCCAAGCCGAGGCAACTTTGGTGATGACGGACACGTGGCCTTAGGCACGAGTCAGGGTTTCCTAAATTTCCCAAAAATAAAATATTTAGGTGGCGACTCTGTATCTGGCAAAGCAGTCCATGTTTGGCACTTCTTTCTAAAAATTAGTTTTTCAAAATGATTTGCCGAATTTGGACTCTTTGGTGATTTATCAATCTCGCAGTGCACTTTGCAAGATCAGATTAGGAACCATGACATTGAGTCCGAACTGTAGTGAGCCCAATGAACAAAACGGGATTTTCCCGGGACGTTCGGGCGCGTCTACAGTCTTCGACACACCACAACAATTCTTCAACATTAATTCATCATGACCAAACTTTCAATATGGCTAACATTCCATCATTCATTTCACTTTTCCACTACACTACGATTAAGCATTTTCTTGTCACATATGGCACTCAACAACTTACCATCTTACCACTTTACACAAATATACAATTATCAATGGATTTTAAAAGAGGACTTAGTCTCCAACACATATATACATCATGAAGTTGCTATTTTGTTAGACATTTGGTGAGAACAACTCTCATACTTCCTCTTGATACAAGAAAATAAATAATTTCAAGGCATCTTCATTATTTTTCAAAAAGGCCCAATTTCTAGGGTTTCCATTGAAAGCAAAATTTCATCATTTCTAAGAGAAACTCCATGAAATTCATTCATCATGAGTTTTATAGAGGGAAACCCCCAAGAGGTAGTAAAAGATAGAGATTTCAAACCCATTTTCAAGACTCTCAACATTTTGAAACCAAAATCTAAAATTTAGCACAAAACTACAAGAATATTTTTAAATCAACACCCAAATAGCAAAACTATATATATAACTCAAGAAATCCCTACCTCAAAACTTGATGAAGAACAAGATGAGATGAAACCCTAGCTTTGAAAGATGAGAGAGAGCTTTGATTTCTTCAACCCAAGTGAAGCCCTAGTTCTTGATCTTCAAGATTTAGAGGGAGAAGATGATGATCTTGACCCAAGAATTTGCAAAACCAAAGTGTTTTGGTGTTTGGGGAAGTTTTTTAGAGAGAAGGGGGAGAGAAATAGGATTTAGAGTGAGAGAGGAATGTGTATAATGGATGATATATTCGGACCAAAATGTTATATAAAAATAGAGCTCGGACTGCCCAGTTGGCCGCTCATTTGACCTTCTCCACCGCTTGAGCGCCCCACCTTGACCACTCGTGCGGCCCATTTTCTCTGCTCGTGCGCTCTAGGCAGAATTGAATTTTCTAGGTCTAAGCCTCCACCGCTCGAGCGGCCTAGCCCATCGCTCGAGCGGCCCAGCCCCGCACGTGCAGCCTACGGCCCCGCATCTGCAGCCCAAGCGCAACCACCCAAAAATTCAGCTTCACTTCCGGCACTCCAGACTCACCCGCACATCCTCTAGAACAAGCGAAATCTAACACCGAAAAGAAAAATACTAGAACTCCAAACAAGAGAACCATCCCAGACATTTCAAATCCAATGAAAGCAAATGGAGAACGAAGCGAAGAAAGAAAGAAGGAGAAAGGAAAGGAACCCGGCCGTCACACATTTCATCACATATTTTCTTGAGAAATTCATCTTCCAATTGTCTTTGTTTAATTTCCTCAATAATAGCCGGTTGTGCCGCCATTGCGGCTAACATTCTATCCTATTCGTGTAGCACAATTTCCACTTTCATTCTTTCCAAGTCAAGTAATAGTTCATTCCGTTCCATAAGCAAACATGCTAGATTTCCTGTTGACTTTCTACTAAGAGCATTTGCTACTATGTTGGCTTTGCCAGGATGATAATGAATCTGCAAGTCATAATCTTTGATGAGTTCTAAAAACCGTCTTTGCCGCATATTAAGCTCCTTTTGAGTAAAGAAATACTTGAGGCTCTTATGGTCGATGTAGACTTCACATGTTGCTCCATAAAGATAATGTCGTCATATCTTCAATGCAAATACCACTACAGCTAACTCCAAATCATGCATAGGGTAATTCTTTTCATGCGACTTTAATTGTTGAGATGCATGGGCAATTACTCTCCCATTCTACATAAGTACACACCCCAATCCCTTACAAGAAGTATCACTATAAATAACAAATCCTTCTATACTTGACGGTAAGGCAAGGACCGGTGCGGTTGTGAGCCTTGTTTTCAATTCCTAGAAAGCGGACTCCTTTTGTTTTTTCTATTCAAATGGAAAGCCTTTTGAGTCAATTGGGTAAGTAGCACTGCAATTTTGGAGAAATCTTTAACAAATCTTATGTAGTAACCTGCCAAACCCATAAAACTACGCACTTCCAAAACATTAGTAGGAGTAGGCCAATTCACAATAGCTTTTGTATCAACTAATACCCCATCTCTATTAATCACATGCCCCAAAAAGGCAACTTCATTTAACCAGAATTCACATTTCTTCAATTTAGTCTGAAGTGATTTTCATTCTCAGATAAATACCACCACAAATTCATCCAAATACGGTTTGAAAATTTGATTCATTAAATCCATGAAAGTTGCCGGTGCATTCGTAACCCCAAATGGCATGACCAAAAACTCAAAATGACTGTACTTGGTTCGGAAGGCGGTCTTCTCAACATCTTCTACTTTGAGTTTCAGCTAATGATACCCAAATCTCAAGTAAATTTTAGAAAACACTTGTGCCCCCTGTAATTGATCAAATAGATCATTAATCCGCGATAAAGGATATTTATTCTTCACAGTTTCCTTATTAAGTTATCTGTAATCAATACAAAATCGAAGGGTCCCATCTTTTTTCTTCACAAACAAAATGGGTGCGCCCTATGGCGATGTACTAGGTCAGATGAACCCTTTGTCAAGAAACTCTTGTAGTTGTACTTTCAATTCCTTCATTTCTGTCGTGGACATTCTGTAAGGAGCTTTTGAAATCGTTGATTTCTTGGCACAATATCAATAACAAACTCAATTTCACAGTCTATCAAATTCCCTAGCAAATCCTTAGGAAAAACATCCAAAAATTCTCTAACAATTGAGATACTTTCAACACCCACTTCGGTTGTCTCTACATGCAGGATGCTACACAAATAACCCTTACAACCTTTCTGGAATAGTTTACAAGCTTTCATAGCCGATATCAAATAGAGTGGAAGAATTACCCCATGTCCCACAAAAGTAAACTCATGTTGTCCTGGAGGTCGGAAAACAACTTGCTCAGACACACAATCAATGGTTGCATGATACTTAGTTAACCAATCCATTCCCAAAATTATATCAAGGTGAACCATGTCAAGGGGCATCAAATTAGCACATAATGGAATATCCCCAAGTAAAAGCTCACATGCAGGATAAATAGAAGCACATAACATATAGGTAAAGACACACACAACACATAATGTAGCAGTTCCATAGATTTATTCAAAATGAGGAGCAAATGTTTTTGAAAGAAAGAAATGAGTGGAACCCGAGTCAAGTAGCGCATGAGTAGGTTGACCATTGATAGAAAGTGTACCTCAAACCATAGCCTTAGTATTCTGAACATCAACCAAAACAAGAGCAAAGACTCTAGATCATTGCTAATTGCATTATAGGTTTCAGTAGATCTAACTCTTTGGCGATTCAATATAAATTCAGTATACTCCTAGTTTGGATTGCGTGACACTTGACATGGGGTATTAGTGGCGTTTGTTTACACTAGTGCTGCACTGCGCTGATTTTCAAGAATATCACGCTTGTCTTCAATGATTATATTGTGCAAAATAATGCATTTTTTCATGATGTAGTACAAAACCTCATTACTTTAACATCTCGTCGAAACTCTAACAATATTAAAATGTGCTTGGAGCACTCCAAATGCCCTTTCGACATCCTTCCAACATGCATCTTGCATCATCGTAAATAGTTGTCTTTTTAAACCTTGAGATTGAGATATTGTTTTGGTAATCATTGCCCAATGTAATAATCCCGACATGTAATGAGCTAATGATATTTGATTAAGAAGGCCTAATAAGTAATTAAGATGAAATTCTACGTTAATTGCATGCGTTATATGTTATTTGCATTTATATCTGTCTGTCATAGAAATATCTATTTGTGTTTTTGTTTTGTTCTGCAAATTTAAGGCCTTATCGGCATCTAATCATGAAATTGACTTGGGTTATATGTTATTGGAAATTTTTGGAAAATTAAGGTAGGTTTAATTGAAATTCGATTTAGAACCAAATAATTAGAATTAAATAGTGCAAATTATTAACTTAAGCCTAGCTTAATTAAGCCCACTAAACCAAGCCTATATAGGGCTTCTTGATTATGACACTCTCATTTTGTCATCTTAGAGAGCAAAAATGTGGGAGAGAGAGAGAATTTAAGTGTAGAAGCTTGAGTTTAAGAGAAAAGGAGATTGAATTAGGAAGAAATTTGGAGCATTTGACTTGTAAGCTTAACCAACTTAGCATCTAAGCATAATTGATCATTTAAGGTAACAAGTCAACCTTCTAGCCTTGTAATTGAGTCACTTAGCACATGAATTCAACTAATTAAATTGAGTAATTCAAGAATTGAGTTGATGGAATAGAAATGAAGATCATATCGTGCATGCATGCATTTTAATCCCATTTTGAGTTTGAATTTCAACTAACTCTTACATGCATGAGGCTTTTGTAGAAGGCCTTGAAGGATTTTTCATGTCTTTACACTTTTCACTTCATGAATTTATGTTTTGAGAAGAAAAGATTTCAATTCTATAGTATGTTATGTTTCAAAGTTTTGAGTTTTGTTTGGTACAATTGGCAAAGCTTTCGAGTGTAAAATGAGAGTTCCCAAAAGTTTTATAGACTTTTGAAGACCGCTCGAGTGACCAAAATTGCGCTCGAGCAAAGACCCTTTTTACTCAGCCTTGCGCTCAAGTGACCATCGAGCGTCTGTTAAGCGAAAAATTCAAACAACCAGTACTTTTGTAGACTTTATAGACCGCTCGAGCAACCGAAGTTGCGCTCGAGCGGACTGCTCTATTTTTTGAAAATTTAGCTAAGTGTTTTGAAGTACATTTTGGCATCCTCATTGCATCTTAGGCATTCTTAAGCCCTAATTAAGACATAATAATAAGGATAAAGATTAGAAACACGCCAAGATAGAAAAAGAAATGTGTTATATGTTTTCCGGGCATATGTTCAATGCACATGTATTATGTGTTTGTGTAGGTCACGTGCCATAAGCTATCTGATCTATCGGCTCTGTCCATTTTGCTATCAGAGTTATCTATGAGTAACAACTCTGTAAAACTATGTTTGATTATAAGTATTTTCAAAATGATAAGATATGAACTGTTTTACGAAATGTTATTTTATGAATAGTGAATGAATGTCCAATTTTATGAAATGTATTTGTGGCATCCTTAGTTCACATAGCCCTCGCCAGGGTAAATAATACCATGGCATATGTTTATACGGCCCTCGGGGGAAACAATATCGTGGCTTATGATCATATGGCCCTTACCAGGGGAAATAATACCGTGGTTTACACATGGCCCTTGCTTAGGGAAAACCATACCATGGCTACTTGTGCACAAGATATGGACCTTTGGGGTCGTTTGTACTGACTATACATATACGTCCTAGGACCAAGATGGCATGATGGCTAATGGATGTACCATATATAATTGCTTATGATTTTTGATAAGTATATGAACCTAAATCTGTTTCTAATATAAAATTTGATTTCTGAGGTAATTTGGACATCATTCATAAATCTATTACTCTATTGTTATTCACTGGGCTCCAGTTCACCTTATTATTATGTATGTATGTAGGTGACTAGACGTGTGACTAGGCTTAGAGTTGATGGCCTAGAGTTCCTTTTTGTTAGCTAGCCACAGTGCCTCCCGTTGAGGTTCCCTTTTTGTAGTGGTCAAGCTTTTTTAAATCATGTTAAAGATCTTTTTGTATTTCTTTTGTTAAGTTTGAACAAGTCTTTTGTTGGTCTGTACGTATGACTAGTGACATGGGCATGACATCTTAATTATGGAAATTAAAGTTTTAAATTTTCTGTCCCACGTTTGTCTACACAGCTCTATGGAAGTTGTATATTTGTATTTGTTTCCGTTAGCCCCTGTATTTTGTTTAATTTGTTTAGAGGCCTTTGGTAATCCCGAGATTACTGGCCGGTTATGGCACTAAACCTATAAGGGCAGTTTTGGGTCGTTTCAGAGTGGTATCAGAGCATGTGTTCTACCGCACACCCGAGTCCATATGAACTATAGGATGTCCTAGTAAGAATTGGGGACATTATATATGCATGTGTGAGTGTGTGATATCAAGTGAACATATCTGAAGCAATTGAACTGAAATTGAACACCATGAAAAGGAATTATTTGCTTGTGTTTATTAGTGCTTTGTTTACTTATAGCAAATGGAAAATCCAAGAAGTGATGGTACTGCTGAATCTTTCGAGGCTAGAATGAACCGAATGGAACAAATGCTTAAAGCCTTAATAGAAGCAATGATGTAACAACAAAGACAGCAACCATTGCCTCCTTCAGCTCCTCTAGTCTAAGCAAAACCGGTAAATAATGACATCGTCAGCTTGACTCAGAAATTTAACAAGATGAAACCACCTACTTTTCTAGGTGGCATTGAACCATTGAAAGTTGAAACATGGATGTTAGAAACTGAGAAATTATTTGAAGTATTTCCGTGCTCTAAAACTCAAAAAGTATTGTTGGCAACATGTACTTTAAAAGATAAAGCCCGACATTGGTGGATGCTTATCCGAGACACCAATAAGGCCATGACTTGGGATCAATTCAAAGAGATTTTCTATGAAAAATACTTTCCTCAGCGTTTTCGAGATAGAAAGGTGTCTGAATTCCAAGAACTGGAGCAAGGTAATATGTCAGTGCCCGAGTATGAGGCCAAGTTTACTGAATTAGCCCGTTTTTCCCCACACATGGTGGACACGGATTATAAGAAAGCTCAAAAATTTGAAGGATGACTGGATCTAGATGTGTTTGATCGAGTAGGTGTTTTAAAACTGCCCAAATATATGGATGTACTTAATAGAGCTTTAATGGCTGAAGCCAACCTGGCTGCAATGAAACAAACAAAAGCTCTAGCAACTAAATGGAAGGGCAAGAGATATGGGTACAAGTTCAAGAAGGGCCGTTCATTTGTTATGAGCAAGAAGCAAAACACAGGATCTACTAGCAACTCAAGTCAGAGTAGTAGATGTACACCTGTTTGTTCAAAATGTGGAAGAAAACATAAGGGTGTTTGTTATCGTGCTTCTGGTGCGTGCTTCCGGTGTGGCAAGGTTGGCCACATGATGAAGGATTGCCCACTCACAACTGAAAATGCCAATTGTCCTGCGACAAGTTTAGCCGAATCTGTTTCTGTACGAAGATCAAATGTAAGAACTAATGCTGGGAGAGAACCCTTGAAGCTTAGTAGAGTTTTTGTACTTGTGCCTAGTGACGTCCAGAACACTGAATCCGTGGTGTTAGGTATATTCCCTATTTGCGCTCAAAATGTATATATGTTGATAGATTCTGGTTCTTCACATTTATTCGTGTCGCATGCTTTTTCTCAAAAATTGACTAAACCGCTAGAACCTATGAATTATTGGTTATCTGTAACTACACCTTCCAGGGGTTCTATGATCTGTGCTTATGTGTATCCTGCATGTGACATCATGATTGGGGATGTGTTATTATGTGTTGATTTGCTGCCATTGGACATTACTCATTTTGATTGTATATTGGGTATGGATTGGTTGACTAAGTATTGTGCGAATATTGATTATGTGAATGAATCTATTGTCTTCTGACCACCTGGCTTATCTGAATTTCTGTTTGCTGGGAATGGGATAGTTCCACCTCCATATATGATTTCTGTTTTGAAAGCCGTCAAATTACTTACGAAAAGATGTAGGGGTTATTTGTGCAGTGTTATAAATGTGGCCTCTGCTAGTCCTAATGTGGAAGTTATTCCTGTAGTTAATGAATTTCCTAATGTGTTTCCAAATGAACTACCCAGTGATTTGATTGATAGAGAAATTGAATTTATTATTGAAGTAGTGTCTGGAACACAACCAATTTCCAAAACCCCTTATAGAATGTTAATCTCTGAACTGAAAGAATTGAAAGTCCAACTTCAAGAACTGCAAGATAAGAAATTTATCCGTCTTAGTACTTCACCTTAGGGTGCTCCAGTTCTGTTTGTTAAAAAGAAAGATGGGTCCTTGAGGTTATGTATAAATCATCGGGAATTGAATAGAGTAACTGTCAAGAATAAATATCCATTGCCCCAAATAGATGATTTGCTTGACCAACTCCAGGGAGCCCAAGTGTTTTCAAAGATAGATCTTAGATCTAGGTACCATCAGTTGAAGGTTAAGATAGAAGATGTCGAGAAAACTGCCTTTCGAACTAGATACGGACATTATGAATTCTTAGTAATTCCATTTGGAGTAACAAATGCACCTGTCGCCTTCATGGACCTAATGAATATGGTATTTAAACAATTTTTGGATGAATGTTTTGTTGTATTCATTGATGATACTTTGATTTACTCCAAAAACAAGGAAGATCACGAAAATCATTTGAGAACCGTGTTACAAATTCTAAGAGAAAAGAAATTGTATGCAAAACTCTCCAAATGTGAATTCTGGCTGGACAATGTGACATTTCTGGGACATGTTATCAACAAAGATGGCATATCAGTGGACCCACATGTAGACACCCTATTTTTGACCGACCTTAAGACTCAGATGTCACCGATTGAGCGCTTGGTGATGTTGCATAGTGTGCTTGTTCAGAAGTCTCGGAGTCGCGGCCGTGAGCCCTGCCTCTAGACTTCCGAACCCTCTTCTGTGCCTTGTCTCGGTTTGCGAACCAGACTCGGTCTTCTTTGTTTCTTTTCCTGAGGGAAGAGAGAGGTCCGGTAGACCAACTCTCAATGTCCATAGGCTACATTTGGTGGCCGTAGGCCATTTTTCCCATTTCGGAGTCCGGTTCCCGGTTTTCGGAGCCGTCAGGCCGTGTGCCTCGGTTTTACAAATTCTAAGAGAAAAGAAATTGTATGCAAAACTCTCCAAATGTGAATTCTGGCTGGACAATGTGACATTTCTGGGACATGTTATCAACAAAGATGGCATATCAGTGGACCCACAGAAAATTGAAGCTATTGTAGACTGGTCGAGACCAACCAATGTGTCAGAAATCAGAAGCTTTCTAGGGCTTGCAGGTTACTATCGCAGATTTGTGAAAGATTTCTCGAAACTTGCTATGCCATTGACACAGTTGATACGGAAAAATGTACCATTTGATTGGAATGATCTATGGGAGTCAGCCTTTCAAGAACTAAAGACTAGATTGGTAACTGCACCAATTCTCTGACTTTGCCAAATGGTATTGATGGGTTTCAGATTTATAGTGACGCTTCGTACAAAGGCTTGGGATATGTGCTAATGCAAAACGGAAAGGTAATTGCCTATGTTTCTCGTCAACTCCGCCCTCATGAAAAGAACTATCCAACTCATAACCTTGAATTAGTAGTTGTGATGTTTGCCTTGAAAATTTGGTGACATTATCCAGATGGTGTGACTTGTGAAGTGTACACTGATTATAAAAGCCTCAAATATTTCTTTACGGAAAAGGAATTGAACATGAGAGAGACGGTGGCTTGAGTTGATAAAAGACTATGACTTGCAAATTTTATATCATCCAGGAAAGGAAAATACTATTGTAGATGCATTGAGTAAAAAGTCAATTGGAAATTTGTCATGTTTGCTCATCGGTCAGAAAAAGTTGTTACGTGATCTGGAAAGAAATGAAATTGAAGTTGTTTTACGTGAATATGGTGGAGTTCTAGCCGCCATTTCTGCTCAACCGGCCATAGTTAAGAAAGTTAAGGAAAAGTAACTACAAGATGAATTCCTGAAAAAGATTGTTGATGAAAATGAATAAAAAATGAGGCCGGGATTTGTGTATGAAAACAATGTGTTGAAATTTCAGGGTAGACTTTGTGTACCGGACCATTCTGAACTGAGAAAACGTATTATGACCGAAGCTCACAACTCTAAATTTGCTATGCATCTGGGGAATACAAAATGTACCATGACTTGAAACAGAATTTCTGGTGGCCTGGAATGAAGAAAAGTCTTGTTGATTTTGTGGTTAGGTGTTTACATTGCCAACAAGTAAAAGCTAAACATCAATGACTTGCTGGATTACTTCAGCCACTTCTAATATCAGAATGGAAATTAGAGTACATTACAATGGACTTCATTGTTGAATTGCCTCGTTCCTTTCGAGGTATGGACTCTATCTGGGTCATTGTTGACCGTTTAACTTAGTCTGCCCATTTTTTGCTTGTTAAAACTTTTTATAATGTGGATAAGTTAACAAACATTTATGTGAATGAGATTGTGAGATTGCATGGTATGCCAGTATCTATTGTATCTGACAGAGATTCTAAGTTCACGTCAAGATTCTGACAGAGTTTACAACAGGCTTTGAGAACTGAACTGCGACTGAGTAGTGCCTACCACCCACAGACGGACGGCCAATCTGAACGAACCAATCAAACTTTGAAAGACATGTTATGGATGTGTGTGTTAGATTTCCAAGGGAATTAGGAGACTTACATCCCTCTGGCCAAATTTGTATACAACATCAGCTATCATTCAAGCATTGGAATGGCTTCTTATGAAGCGTTGTATGGTAAGAAATGCCGTTCTCCAATTTGTTGGGCCAAAGTAGGCGATAGACTATTATTAGGACCAGAACTTATGCAAGAGACGACAGAGGAAGTGAGACTGATTCAACAGAGACTGAAAACTGTGCAAAGTCATCAAAAGAGTTATGTCGATGTTCGAAGACTAGACAGAGAATATGAAGTCGGAGATCATGTGCTTATTAAAGTAACTCCTATGAAAGGGCAAAAATGATTTGGGGTGAAAGGAAAGTTGGCTCTGAGATACATTAGTCCGTATGAGATTCTAGAGAAAATCATTTTAGTAACATACCGAGTGGCCTTACCTCCGGTTATAGAGAATATACACAATGTTTTTCATGTGTCAATGCTTTGGGATTATTTAAGAGATCTGTTACACGTGATTGAGCTAACTCATGTGCTTCTGAAAGATGATTATATGTACGTGGAACAACCAATCCAGATTGTGAACCGCCGAATCAAAAGACTAAGAAACAAAGAAATTCTGTTGATGAAGGTTGATTGGCAAAATCATAGAGAAACTTATGCAATGTGGGAAACCAAAGAGGATATGATGAAGAGATACTCTGACTTGTTCCCTTTGGATCCGATATTCTTCCAAAACTAAGGTAATTCGAGTTTGGAGGACCAAACTCTTAAAGGGAAGAAGATTGTAACAACCCCGACCTTTGATTAGCTAATAATCTTTGATTAAGAAGGCCTAATAAGTAATTAAGATAAAATTCTACGTTAATTGCATGCATTATATGTTATTTGTATTTATATCTGACTATCGTAGAAATATCTATTTGTGTTTCTGTTTTATTCTACGAATTAAAGGTCTTATCGGTATCTGATCACAAAATTGACTTGGGTTATGTGTTATAGGGAATTTTTGGAAAATTAAGGTAGGTTTAATTGAAATTTGATTCGGAACCAAATAATTAGAATTAAATAATGCAAATTAGTTAACTTAAGCCTAACTTAATTAAGCCCACTAAACCAAGCCTATATAAGGCTTCTTGGTTACGACACTCTTATTTTGTCATCGTAGATAGCAAAAACATGGGAGAGAGAGAGAGAGAGAGTTTAAATGTACGAGCTTGAGTTTAAGAGAAAGAGAGATTGAATTGGGAAGAAATTTGGAGCATTTGACTTGTGAGCTTAACCAATTTAGCATCTAAGCATAATTGATCATTTAAGGTAACAATTCAACCTTCTAGCCTTGTAATCGAGTCACTTAGCACATGAATTCAAAGAATTAAATTGAGTAATGCAAGAATTGAGTTGATGGAATAGAAAGGAAGATCATATCATGCATGCATGCATTTTAATCCCATTTTGAGTTTGAATTTCAACTAACTCTCACATGCATGAGGCTTTTGTAGAAAGACTTGAAGGATTTTTCATGTTTTTACACTTTTCACTTTATGAATTTATGTTTTGAGAAGAAGAGATTTCAATTCTATACATGCATGTTATGTTTCAAAGTTTTGAGTTTTGTTTTGTACAGTTGGCAAAGCTTTTGGGCTTGATTTTGGGAAATGGTTTGTAATTCCTCACATACTATGAGTTTCTCAATGTTTTACCAAGTTTTGGACCAAAAGAATGTGATTTGAAGCTTTGGAATTGAGTTTTGAACTTGAATCAACAATCTGGAAATTTCAAAATTTGCACCCTCCGCTCGAGCGCTGGAGTCTACACTCGAGTGGAGAATGTGAGCTCTTAGTACTTTTGCAGAGTTTGGGGGTTGGCTCAAGCGGCATAATCTCTACTTGAGTGGCCACCCTTATTTTTGACCTTCCGCTCGAGGGACCGAAGTTGCTCTCGAGCGTAAAATGAGAGCTCCTAAAAGTTTTATAAACTTTTGCAGACCACTTGAGCGACCAAAGTTGTGATTGCTTGAGTGACCATTGAGAGTCTGTCGAGTGGAAAATTCAAGCAACCAGTACTATTGCAGACTTTGCAGACCGCTCGAGCAACTGAAGTGCGCTCGAGCGGACTACCCTGTTTTTGAAAATTTGGCTAAGTGTTTTGAAGCACATTTTGGCATCCTCATTGCATCTTAGGCATTCTTAAGCCCTAATTAAGACATAATAATGAGGATAAAGATTAGAAACATGCCAACATAGAAAAAAAATGAGTTATGTGTTTTCCGGGCGTATGTTCAATGCGCATGTGTTATGTGTTTGTGTAGATCACGCGCCATAAGCTATCCGATCTATCTACTTTGTCCATTTTGCTATCGGAGCTATCTGTGAGTAATAACTCTATAAAGCTAGGTTTGATTTTATAAGTATTTTTAGAATGATAAGATATGAACTATTTTATGAAATGTTATTTTATGAATAGTGAATGAATGTCCAATTTTATGAAATGTATTTGTGGCGTCCTTAATTCACGTGGCATCCTTAGTTCACATGGCCCTCGCTTGGGGAAAACAATACCGTGGCATATGTTTATATGGCCCTCGCCTAGGGGAAACAATACTGTGGCTTATAATCATATGGCCCTTATCCGGGGGAAACAATACCGTGATTTATACATCGCCCTTGTCTTGGGAAAACAATACCACGGCTACTTGCGCACAAGATATGGACCTTTGGGGTCGTCGGTACCAACTATGCATATGGATCCCAGGACTAAGATGATATGATGGCTAATGGATGTATGTAGACACCCTATTTTTTATGGCTCTACGACTTGGACACCATTGCATGCACACCCGATGATGAACGTATATGCTCATCCAGTGCTCGAAGTCCTCAGCGGAAAGCCATAGCTTTGAGCCTTTCAAACCCTACACTCCTATTACCTCATTTTTGGACCAAGCCTTGGTCTTTCAAGCCTACAGCTTCTGGTGGCTTGCCGACCACCTTTTGAGGATGCTGGCCATCGCTTTTGGGCTGCCAGCCACTAGTTTTTTTTGTAGATATTTTGTGTCAGCTGTGCTTGCTGTTAGCACAAATGCATGTATCTTCACCCATGTGTAAAGCTGGATATCCTTGTAGGGAATTCATGTTTTCTATATATAGGAGACCCCTTTCTCATGTTTTGAGGTTAGAAAATTTTGAGATCAAAATTTTTCCTCTCTCTCTACAATTCTCTCTCTTTCTAGCAAATTTCTACACTTTAGCCAACAGATCCTTAACTTTTGCCTATACACCGTTAACCAAATCTTCTCATCCTTGAGCTGGGGTACTTTTGAGCTTGGTTTGAGCTCTTGAGGGTGTTGTTTGCTTGGTTTTATAACTTGGACTTCATTTCCTTTTCAAAAGGTATAAGGCTTTGCCTCTTTACTTGCTTTGTCTACTATTATTCTTGCTGTTTTCCAATTGTTTTTAGGCTGTAAAACTCCTATATTTTTTTGCTGAAACTTGGGTTTTAAGGCCATTAAAGGTTGAGGGGTGTTTCACCCTTCTTTGTACCATGTTTTGGAGGCCTTTGCCCTTGTGTTTCCTACCCTTTTACTATCTTTTTCTAAGCTTTTAAACACTAATTTTTAGAGCTTTTTCAGTGGCCAAATCATGTTTTGCTAAATTTGGAGGGGTTAGCCTCCCCTCCTTATGTCTTGCTTACTAGCCTAGTTTGTGCCATGTTTTAGCATGTTAATCTAGCTATTTTTAGCTCAATTCCAGCATGCTTTAGGACTATATTAGACCTGTTTTAGCACTATTTTTGGTTGATGGTTGCATTTGAGCTTTGTTTTGCATGCTTATAGTATAATTGTCTTCATGAGCTTGGTGTTTTAGGCCTTAGACACTATCTTATTTGAGTTGATAGCATTTATTTATGCTTTTCTCACTCATTTTCAGTACTAATAATCTCTGCAATCTCCCTTCTTTCTTAGCTTTTTGTTTTGCTTTGAAAATGGTTCAAACTACTTGTTTGTTTAAAACATGAGATTGAGGTGTCATGCTTAATGGTTTAATCCCTTTGGGGTTATGATGTCTCTTTCATGCCTAGAACAACTTTTGGTTTGATCTCTCTTTCCATTTAGAGGACTTAAACTCACCCTTTGGACTCAATTGGTTAAATGATGGTTGGTAACTCAAATGGAGTAATTAAAATTGGGACTAAAATGGTGAAAGATAATAACTTGGTTGTATTCAATCAGACATTAATTGAACACATAGAACTTGGACCATTTCATACTTGCTAGTGATGAAATGATTCAAGTCTTCAAGGTCATCACTTCCCTTGATCTTTCACGATAGGGAGGTGGTTTTTGAGAGTCTCATTTTGTTGCATTTATTGAACTTGCACACTTTCGTTCACAAGCCATCATGCAATGAAATTGCTTGAGTTAGTGGTTTGTGGCTTAAGTTCACTACTCCTTTGATTTGTTCATGAAAAAAAGGGGTGAGTTGTGCAAACAAACCCTTGAAATACCCTGTATATGCTCTGTTTGTCCTCTGTTGCAGTAAGGAGAACTAGGCAGTAGTGGCCAGTAGGTGGCCGGCAGACCACTTTTGATGGCCGGCTGGCTATCATTGGTGGCCGGCAACCTTCATCATTGGCCGGCCGGCCATTGATGCAATTTCAACAGCATGTTTGTGAGGCAGAGCAGCATTATTCTGGAAATAAGCAACAATGTTAGTGTTCTATTGTGCAACAGAGGCTCTCCAGAAGCAAAACAATGGCTTTTCAAGTGGAAACCGAGTATATGCATGAGCCTTCCTCGTGCGTCGGGCATGTTTAAGTTTAAATTATTGTAATTAATTAGTTGTAGCTGGTTAATTTGTAAAGTGTTGTAACTAATTAGTTAGTTAATTAGTCATTCAATTTTGTTTTGTGATTAGTTAGTTGATTAATTTGTTGTAATAATTAGTTAGGTAGTTTTGTTAATTTCATTTGTTTTGTAATAATTAGCTTAATTAGCTTAGCTTTAAGTAGTTGGTTAATTAGCTTAGTTTATTTATTCGGACTCTCCTTTGTGAGAGCGCAATGTTGTAATAACGTGTATGTTTTCCAACCCTATGTCTTTCTCCCTTTTATTTACTGGCCTATGATGGTTAGTTTAGGGACATCATGTTTTGTTTAGCATACTTCATGCTTATATCCATTTGTATTGCATGCACCGAGGCTCGGTTCATCATTCTAACTGTATTGTTCATTTAATACTTTTTTGAATACGTGCTTAGACTGCATGTTATCAAAATTGTTCCATATGCCATATTAGTAGCAGAGCCTATTGGTTGCATTTTTGCATGTGTTGCATTAGTCATATTGCATAAGTTAGGAATCATGTATTTTTCTAACTCTTTTGTTTATTTTTGGCTTGGAGTACTAGGTAAGCCTTCACTCGCTTTAGCATATTGCATGTATGTGATTGTTGCCATGTCTAGTATGCTTGCCATGAGGCTAAGTGCTTAAATGATAAACTGCTTAAATGTGTGTGGGTGAAGGCTTATTGCTTGAATTGGAATAATTTGAGTAATGTTTTTATGCAATCACTTTTTCAAGTGGTACATATTTCGAAATAATTTTCAAAACAAACATGACTCGAAGTGTTCCAAATTTTGCAAGTTAGTCTATACTTGTGTGTGCACATCATATAGTAATGCTAGCCTAAATAAACCGGAACAAGAGCATATAATGTACATAAGATTCATATCATGATTAGTAGAGGCCGATTTTTGATCGGACGAGCAGGGGTGTTCAATTCATGACCTTCCCCTCTTGTACCTAAGTTCCCAAGCTGAGACAATCTTGGTGATGACGGACACGTGGCCTTTGGCACGAATCATGAGTTTCCTAAATTTTTCAAAAATATTTAGGTAGCTACGCTGTAACTGGCATAGCAGTCTATTTTTGGCATTTTTGATTCAAAATCAATTTTTCAAAAGATTTGCCAGATTTGGACTCTTTGGTGTTTATCAATTTCATATTGCACTTGTGAGATTAGATTCAAAACTACGGGGGTTCGAACTGTAGGGCTTATTTTGAACTTTCAAAAGGGAGGCGTGAAAAAGTCGAGCTACAATGTACCACATATAATTGCTTATGATTTCTGATAAGTATATGGACTTGAATTTGTTTCCGATATGAAATCTGATTTATGAGATTATTTGGACATTATTCATAAATCCGTTACTCTATTGTTATTCACTGTGCTCCAGCTCACCTTATTATTATGTATGTATATAGGTGACCAGGCTTAGAGTTGATGGTCTGGAGTTCCTTTTTGTCAAACAGCCACAGTGCCTCCCAAGGAGGTTCCCTTTTTGCAGTGGTCAAGCTTTTGTAAATCATGTTAAAGATCCTTTTGTATTTCTTTTGTTAAGTTTGAACAAGTCTTTTAGATATTTGATCATTTATTTAATAGAAAATTTACGACCTATAACATTTTTCTTGTTTTTTAGAATTTAACATTGATTTATGAAATAAGTTTCAACTTTGCAAAACCTACCAAGGATTAAAAAATTAAAATGGGACTTACGTGTTGGTTTAATAGGTGAATTTATTATCTAATAAGTTCTATAATAATTAATGATATTTTTAATAAAATATTTTTAAAAAGTCACTGATTGTTAATTTTTAGCGACAGTTTAAAAATTTTATCACAAAAAATGTAACTAATTATAAGTTTTAGCAATAATTTTAAAAAACTATCTCAAAAAAAGTAGCTAATTTTTAACTTTCAATGACAATTTAAAAAATTTGTCATTGAAAAAAACATTAATTGTAAGTTTTAACGACAATTTATAAAAATAGTGACAAAAAAGTCCCTAATCATTAATTTTTAGCGACATATGTAAAAATTCGTCACAAAAAATTATATATAACGATGATTTTACTAAGATTTATTTTTAATAGGACTTGATGGGAATTAAGTCCAATTATTATGACAAATCAATAATTTGCCCAAATTAAATTAAAATCTTTATATTTGTACGGAAAGTAATTATAAAACCGAACACAATCATTTTTATGCAAGTGTAGAAAGGTGTATCTAATTCTATAATCGTTTGTAAGTTCTTAGACTTTTTCGTATATTATTCATTAAGAAATATTATATAAATTAATAAATTTTAAAAATACCTTCTTGACGTGATGTGCAATATTTAGAATTTGAAATAAGACTTGTTACAATAATATGATGCGTCACATTAGTTAATAAAAAAATTATAAGATTTATTAGTTTATATACTATTTATAAAACTTGATAATGTGTTCTCTTAGAGCTTATGTTAATAATAATACTAACAAATATTGTTTATTTTTTTATTACGCTTATATATAATTTTTTTAAATTTTTTGATATGTGTTCTAAAAATATACATTAACAAATCCTTACTACCATATGCACCACGTCATGTTCTCGATTCTCACCCAATTAAGGCTGGTGGATGACAGAATGGATTGATCTAGTGTTCTATCTAGTTGATCAAAATGAATCAAGTGAAGTTTTCGGTTCCATGACAATTTTTTTTGTATGAATCTAAAAACATTATATTAATTTATTAAATTAGTATTCCGACACTATAAAATAATTGTTCCCGACCAAAAGTCACAACACAAGAAACCACACTAATCAATACACTGAGGAACCTTATTCACATTTCACTTTTGGCTACATGCATTTCACATTTTATTTTTATTTTTTTATATCTTACCGCATTCGAATTGTTTAAAATGATCTAAATAAGTGTACTTTTTAACTTTTTATGAAATATAGGTTGAGTGTGAATTGAGTTTAAAGTGATGTGATAGAGAGGTGATGTGACTTAAATAAGATGACATGATTTAAATAAAATATTAACTTTTTTATTTTTTAATTTTTTTAAGTTATGACGAACAGTGACTAAAGTGTGACTAGTAAATATGAATTGTGAACATCAAAGAAAAAAAATATACAGTATATAATTTTTTTTATGATTGTTATATTCACAAAGGAAATCAAAGCAACATGTACTAATTTCAGTAGTATGCTTGATTTGCTGGGTAGGTGGGCTGAATAATTGCTTATGCCCTCATTTCTCAATTATACATTTTAACTAAAAAATTATTATAAATTATCGTATCACTTTTTTTTTTTCTTTTTTTTACATTTTATTATAAAAAAATTAAAAAATTATTAAAATAATATATTTTCAAACGAAGCCGTTGAGATTTTTTAAAAACTAGTACCAATAATAATAATAATATTATTATTATAATAAAATAAAATAAAAAGAGAGAGAGAGAGCGCAAATCAAAGAGATGTATATACTGGCCTCATTGAAAAGTTGGTTATTTTAATAATCTAAAATATTTTTGTATTTGGAAAACAAGTTTGATTTTTTTATAGTTAAATGTAATGCTTGTGAGAGAAAAAGTAAAATGATTATAAATTTAGGCCAAGTTTGGCATCCTTCAAAAAATCTAAAAAGTCAAAAAGTCACTATCCTATTTAAGTCACATCATCTTATTTAAGTCACATCACCTCTCTGACACATCACTTCAAACCCAACCAAAATCCAACCCATATTTTATAAAAAGTTAAAAAATACACTTATTTAGTCTTCTCAAACTTGACCTTAGCATCGTTAAAGAAAAAAAAAAACGCTGAATGTAATTTATCTATCAATAATGAAATAATGAAATGTAGATTCTAATCACCCAAATTAGAAAAAGTAAAAGCGGAAAAAGAAAAAGAAAAAAGGACTGAGTTAGATTAAAAAGGAACAGAAAAAGGGCAGGTCATATCACATGAGAATCTGTACTAAAACTACTGTACCTTATCCTCTCCCTCCCAAATACAACCCCCAAATTTTTTTCCATCAAAACAAACACTCTCTTCACACACACAAACACAAACACAAACGCAAACACAACCAAAACTATTTTCCCAGAAAATCACAACATTCCAAAATGGAGAACAACCAACAACAACAACCACCACCGCCGGCGGCGGCGGCAGTACAGTCGTCGCCGTACCCTCCTCAGGCGCCGTACCACCACCTCCTCCAGCAGCAGCAGCAACAACTCCAGATGTTCTGGACATACCAGCGTCAAGAGATCGAGCAAGTGAACGACTTCAAGAACCACCAGTTACCCTTGGCTCGCATCAAGAAGATCATGAAGGCCGACGAGGATGTTCGCATGATCTCCGCCGAGGCTCCAATCCTCTTCGCCAAGGCCTGCGAGCTCTTCATCCTCGAACTCACCATCCGATCCTGGCTCCACGCCGAGGAGAACAAGCGCCGTACCCTCCAGAAGAACGACATCGCCGCCGCCATCACTCGCACTGACATTTTCGATTTCTTGGTCGACATTGTCCCCAGGGACGAGATCAAGGACGAGGCCACCGGAATTGGAATGGTTGGGCCAACCGCCAGTGGAGTCCCTTACTACTACCCTCCAATGGGGCAGCCGGCGCCGCCGGGGGTCATGATCGGACGCCCGGCGGTGCCCGGTGTTGATCCGGGGATGTATGTGCAGCCGCCGCCGTCGCAGGCGTGGCAGTCGGTGTGGCAGACGGCGACGGACGATGGGTCGTATGCCAGCGGAGGGAGCAGTGGGCAGGGGAATCTTGATGGCCAAGGGTATGTTTCTTCAATTCTTTTTTGCATATCTAGGGTTTGTGATTTTGTGGTTTGAACTTTTGATTTGATTTGGTCATTCATTCAAAGATCACATTTTTTTTCCGCTCTCATTTGGTTATACTTTACCTCTAATGCTTGATGAGTATGGTTAAGCTGTTGGATTTTGATAAGAAAAGAAATGATTAGAGAGAAGAAAATCAAATGATTGTGTTTTCTCACATTCTTGTTTGGATTTACTATGATTAAATGAGTAATTTTGGTTTCTCACCGAATCTCACCATTTTGGTGAGAAACAGTACTTAAGTTTGGTTTGATTTGATTTGTGTTTCTCACCATCTCTCTTCATTTTTTACCATTAGGCACCTCATTACCAAGTGATGAGAAACTTCATTCTCCCCATTTCTTTTCTTTTCTCACCAAACCCCTCAGTCCAAACGGAGTGTAAGTGTTGATTATGCAGAGATTTGTATGCTCTTACTGTGGTTTTTATTTTAAAAAACCTATTTTTCTTCGTGTTTTGGTGATTTTGGTATGCAATTTCCTTCAGATTATTTGCAAAATTGTCATGTGAACTTTATGCTGTCTTTCTCATGTTGCTTGTTGGTGGGTTCTGTTAAAGCTCTTGGTCTGGGGGAAAAAGAATTGTAGTGTACAACTACAGGCTCACTTTGTTAGAATGTGTACCAGTTTTACCAAAAGGATTTATTGGAATTGCTGATCCTTTTGCATTAATAGTGTTGATTGTTTCACAATCTGGTCACTGTGGCTTATAATAGTTCTTGTAACAATAGTTGAAAAATGTCATTCCAGGTCCCTTTGGGGACAACTGAAATTAAAACTATAGACGAGGCGAGTATTTATTTATTTATTTTTGGTTTCCATGCATTACTCTGGTGTAAAAGAGCATTTCCTACAGAAGAAGCTTGTTCATACTGCGAACTAGGAATATTCTTGTTTGTTGCATAAGATTCTGTACCAGACCATAAAATTGGCATGCAAAAAGGGCCTAGGATCATTTCTTTAAGTGGTTGTTACTCTACAAGTAGCAGCGCATGGAGACAACAGATCAAATTACTGGATGGTAGTTGCATCCTTAAGGGATTTATGGTTAGAAATGGGGGCTTTCCAAGCAATAATCCCACATACAAGAAATTGTTCCCATTCTATCAGTTTCAACTTTCAAGTAATTTTATTCACCCTTCATTTCTTTGGTTTACTTTCATGCTTATGATTTATCCCGTAAGAGGGGGCTTCTATTTCACACACCAATTCCCTAAAGTGCTCACACTTTAGTAATTTTTCTTAAATCACAATTTTATCCTTTAATCAAATTATCTTTACATACAAACCTGCCCCTTTCTTCAATGTCTTAGTACACATCTCACCAGCCACCCTACCACCATTCCACCAGCCACTCCACCGCTGGCCATTGCCTTCCAAGCCCAGACTCCACCACACCTAGCCCCCTCCCCTCCCTCCCACCTTCTCTTCCCTAATATATCAAGCATGAGTGAAAGTAGCAACTAGAGTGGTAGTAGCGTGTGTCATAAGCTAAACTAATTACAGCTAGGTAGTGCGGACTAAATTGTGTCTCCATTCCCTACTTCTAAGATAAGATCTATAAATTTTTATGTAGTAAAATATGTATGCGGTAGACTCTCCTCTTCTGCAGATAGTACATTTCCTTGAACTATCCAAAGGTGCCATCTCGCCCAATCCCCTTTCTCATCCCTCCCATATTACCTCACATCCTGTTTTTGCACCTCTCCCCCAACTCTCCCCACTGGATCCTACTTCCTCATCCTCTAGTGTTGTTAGAGTTGCAGTCTTTGCTCTCGGTTATGCTCGATTCGGTTCCATCCTATTCCTTTGATACTACGTCTTATCACTCAAAATCAAATTCTATCACATTGGACATACTAATGGTACTTCGTGTTGAATTAAAGGCTGGATTAGTTTTTTTGTACTCACTTGCCACCCTTGTTTAAGAGTGATTAAATATCAATAAGGGGACCTCCTAATAAGGAAGTTGCTCTTTGGAAAAGCCTTTTCGCTACTAAGCATTTTTCGTATTTTTTGGGCAATAATTCATCTCAATTTAAGAATTCACCCAATTGGGACATCCATTTAGAATCTGAAATCATTGCCAATGAGGAAAAAAAAGGTGTTAGAAAGGGGCTTCATAAGAACTCTCAAAAGAAGTATGCAACGAGTGAGCATGTTAAGTTTTGATTGAGTCTTTCGAAAAAGGGTAAATTGATATAATAATTCCTTTGTAATCACTGTAAGATTTCTAAATGAATCTGTATATTCAATTGTATAGAATTTTTAAAGGGTTCATCAGTTTATATAACCTTAAACCTATGACTGAAAAGGGAAATACAATTAATTGGAATATTTACATCCAATCTTTCCTAATTCCTAATATACGATATATACGTAATACATTCTCATACCTTTGCTCAAACTCAAGGTGTTTTAGTAGAAAATACTTAGAGTTTGCCTAGAAGAAGTTGAAATTAAGCAGTTTTGTGAGTCTTGGTAAAATAAATCAAGCAGTTGCATAGTCGAAGTGACAAAAGGGAGTGAGATAGAGTCAGATTGCAGACACTGACGAATGAAGTGACAATTAATCTCAATGTGTTTCGTCCGTTCATGAAAGACAGTGTTATGGACAATCTGAATAGCATTGCGATTGTCACATTAGAAAGAGGTCAGAGAAGACTGAGGGACGCCCGAGTCAAATAAGAGACAACGAAGGCAGATAATTTTAGTAGTAGCATGAGCCATAGCATGGTACTCAGCTTCGGCAGTAGAATGGATAACAACAATTTGTTTTTTGCTTTTCCATAAAATCAGGGAATCGCCAAGAAACTAGAAGTAGACTTGCAATCATTAATATCATCAGCCCAATCAGCATTAGCATCAGCATCAGCCACCAAGTCCAAGGAAGAAGTAGAAGATAACAACAAACCCTAAAAGATATTATTGCGAAGATAACGAATAATTCGAAGTAAAGCAGCTCAATGTATGGAGCGAGGAGCAGAAACGAATTGGCTAACCACAAGAACAACATAGGCAAGATCATGTTGAGTAACCGTCAGATAGACTAAGCAACCCACAAGCTCTCGATATAAAGTAGGATTATTTAGAGGAACACCATCAGTAGTGTTGAGCCTTACATTAAGCTCAATGGAGGTATTAGAAATCTTTGTGTTAGTACAACCGGCATGGTGAATAACCGCAATAGGCATAGATTCTTCATTTCAAAGGTGTGGAAGAGATGCTGCTTAACCGAAGAGATAACAGAGGAGTCAGAGCCAGTGATGGTCATATCATCCACATACAGTAATAGGGCAACAAAACCAGCAGTTGTGTAGAGGAGAAACAAAGTAGAGTCCTAAGCATAAGGATGAAACCCAAGCACAGTAACAACTATCTGAAAGCGATCATACCAAGCACTAGGAGATTGCTTCAAACCATACAAAGCATGCCAAATACAACAAACCGGTCCAGAAGAATAGTAAAGGCCAAGGGGAGGACGCATATAAACCTCCTTAGTGAGATGACTTTTAAAAAAAGTATTCTTAACATCTATCTAATAAAGAGTCCGATGACGAACAACAACAACAAAGATCAAAGTACAGACAGTAAACATCTTGGTAACAGGGGCAAATGTCTCATAATCAATACCATACTCCTATTAGAAATATTTGGCAACCAGGCGAGTTTTGTAGCGCTCAAGAGAACCAGCGAAATGAGTCTTGAATTTATAGACCCATTTATAACTAACTAGATTCTTGCCAATAGGCAAAGGAACCAACTCTCAAGTAGTAGTCTTCTACAATGCAGACAACTCATCATTCACAGCTCGAATCCAATTAGGATCCTGACATGCCTCTTTGTAAGACTGGGGTTATGAAAAAGGGTGAATAGCAAACAAAAACATACAATATGAAGAAGAAAAACATGTTTTAACAAAACTAAGTTTGACTACTTGTTTATGGATGAGAAGGGGATACTTACGGTTGACAAGATCAGAGTCGTCAAAGGCAGGAGGATTAGCAGTAAGGCAGTGACAACTGGTGGAGGGAGAGCCTTGCGACGAGAATAGACTAACAACAGAGGAGGAGGAGGAGGAGGAGGAGGAGGAATAGACTCATGGGGGACAATAGAGAGGGACTTGGCAGAAGGAGCGGTAGGAGGAGAAGAGGGAACAAGCTCATGGGAAACAGTAGAGATGTATTCATCAGGAGGGACTTCAGAAGGAAATGGATCAATGTGAACCAAATCTTCTTTGGAAATTGGAGCCCTGATAGGAGGAAGCTGAAAAGAAGACAAGCGTTCGAGAAAGGCAACATGGCAGGAGACATAAAGGCGACGAGGAATAAGGTCATATCAGCGATAGCCTTCTGGATAAGATTGCAGCCTAAAAAGACACAGAATAGACTAGGCACTAGGTTTGGTCCTATCTTTTTGGGAAAGAAAGACAAAACAAGTAGACCCAAAAACACACAGGAGGGAGTAATTGGGAATTTAGGAAAATAGAGTCTCATAAGGAGAACGACTAGAGAGTAGGGGAGTAGGCATACGGTTTAGAAGAAAACCAGCAGTAAGAATTGCTTCACCCCAAAAAAGGAGCCAGAATAGATGCAAAGATAAGGAAAGACCTAACTGTCTCAAAGAGATGACGGTGTTTACGCTTAACGCGACCATTTTGGGCCGGTGTATCAATATAGGAAGATTGGTGAATGGTACCCTAATTGGCCAAATACTCACTGAACTTGGTTTTAAAATATTTCCCACTTAAACCAGACCGTAACAGGTTAATTGTTGACCCAAATTGTGTAGTGATTATAGACTAAAAGGTACGATAAAATGCCACGTGCCATTAAATGCAAGCTTACATCTTCATTCTCACACATTCAATGATTGCATTTTTTATCAACATAATTTCAATAAAAAATGCATTGCAAGTGACATATAAAGAACCTGAAAAATGTAATGTGGCATTGTAAAACAATTTTAAGAACTTGACATACAATCTCGCTTTCTTCCAATCATGTTTTGTAGGCGATTCGGTTGTCTTTCTTCTCTCTTTTCCTTTCCCATTATTACTTAAAGCAACTTCATCCTCTTCACCAATGTCACCAACTTCTCCCTCCTCACCAACCTCATCAACCTCATCGGATCGGTTCGGTTCGGTTCGGTTTATTTTTTCATAGATTTTGAGCCAAACCGAAGTAATCAGTTTTTTTTTTTTTTGAAACCGAACTGACCGCAATACACCTATAAACTGAACCAAACCGTTTTATGCTATTTCGGTTTGGTGCAGTGCGGTGCTATGGTTTTGGGCCTCACATTTTAGACCTACTTTTATCCATCACAAAAAATGAATTTGGGCCTTGGAAACTAAAGTCTAACAAGACCTAAGTATAATTTTTACATATGCCCGCTTTATCAAATTAAATTGGGTTTTATTTACCAAAAAAAAAAAAATAGTTGAATTAGGCTTTGAAATCTTTGTCCAATAAGAGCTAAAAAATTAAAAAATAAAAATGCATCTAACAAGCACCAAACATATCCAACAAACCAATTGTACCAAAATATATCAAAATATATTCAGCAACTATTTTTTTGTTGAAAACAAATAGGAACCATATATCAAGCAAGTATTTTTTGTCTGTTCAAAACTAAATAAGAACCATATATCCATAACCAAATATTACAAACTATTAATATTAAAAAACTGAAAATAAAATGTAGATAGAGTATGCATTTTTCAACCAACCAAATTACTATTAATAAAATTATTATCATCATAATTGAATTTAACATAAAAAAAAAATCTAAATGAATTATGCAATATCTTACATCTGTGACGATTAATACTCAATCTTAAAAATCAAAAATTGAAATTATAGAAATTTGACATATTTTCCAACCAACAAAACAAAAGAAGTCCTGCAAAAACAATAAAACTATTCTCATAAGAATTGAATTTAACATAAGAAAAAAAAAAAATTAAAATTAGATCAAATATTCAACTTGTTACCATTGCTTTCTAACATCAATCAATAACGTTGACATCCTTGCTGCTTGATCCTTCCATAAGCATTAAAAACAAAAAACAAAAAAAATGAAAGAAGCAAAACATAAGAAATTCTATTGTTAAACATCTAACTCTCATAAAATATAAAAGAAAGAAAATAAGAAATATTTATTAATCAATGAATGTACCTGATTCAATCTCTTCCAATTCGTCCAATTGATCTCTGAGACTAATTTGAGATGGGGAATGTAACCAATTTTGCGTAAAAATGAGGGCCTCTACCATGATGGGTGATAGAGAGCTACGGAATGGATTAAGCACATGGCCTCCCGTGCTAAAAGCTAAAAGCAAGTTTGAGGCAACCATAGACACGGGGATAGCTAGAACATCCCGAGCATAAGAGAGAGGATGCGATACTTAGTGGAATTAGCCTTCCACCAACCCAAGATATCAAAATCATCATTATCTTATTCACAATCATCCACCAAAAAATTCTCCAACTCAGATTTGTTAACCAGGTTACCTTGTTTCTCCAAATGCATCTTATACTTGGATTTCATTTTTGCTTGAACATCCATGTCATATTCTTCATCCAAATCCATTGCCCTTGATGACTCCCCCACAATTTGTGTTTGCACACTACCACTTTGAACATTCAAAGCATATCAATCATATAATCGTGTCAACTCGTTCTTTAATTTCATCATCAATTCATCAACATGCTTAGTTTCATAAATTTTTTGTAACGGGGATCAATAACAATCGCAACAAACAATAGCAAATTAACATTGTCAAATTTATCCCAATACGTATCAAACTTGGAACTCATGCCACGTGCCATTAAATGCAAGCTTACATCTTCATTCTCACACAATTCAATGATTGCATTTTTTATCAACATAATCTCAATAAAAAATTCATTGCAAGTGACATATAAAGAACTTGAAAAACGTAATGGCATTGTAAAACAATTTTAGGAACTTGACATACAATTTTGCATTCTTCCAATCATGTTTTGTAGGCGGCCCGATTGTCTTTCTTCTCTCTTTTTCTTTCCCATTATTAATTAAAGCAACTTCATCCTCTTCACCAATGTCACCAACTTCTCCCTCCTCACCAACCTCATCAATCTCATCAACCTCACCAACCTCACCAACCTCATCCTCTCTAAGATTCGAGCGGAAGTGGGTGTCATCATCATCTAACCGCTGGAAAGCCTTTTGAAATTGTATAGCCCGTTCTAACATGAAATATGTAGAGTTCCATTGGGTAACCACATCCAAACAAGGTTTACCATTAAACTTAATGCCCTCTTTTTCAACACATAATTTGAACTTGGCCATTCTAGATGGAGAGGATCTCACAAATTTTATAACACGCCGAATTCTTGTTATGGAATTATCAAGTTCTTTCAATCTCACAAACAATTAGATTCAATATGTGAGCACAACTCCTCACATGTAAAAAGTCATGCTCTAATATGGTATTCTTTCTTCTCTTCGTCTTTCACTTCGAAAAGTTAATGAGACCATTATTTGAGCTTGCATTATCAACCGTGATTATGAGAAACTTATCAATTCCCCATGCCACTAAACAATCCTCAATCACCTTACCAAGTGTGTCACCTTTGTGATTTGGAACTATACAAAAGTTCATAATTTTTTTATGAAGTTTGCAATCACAATCAATAAAATGTGTAGTGAGACACATATAATTCAAGTTTTGCACGGATGTCCAAGTGTTTGTGGTAGTCGTTGACGTCTAAGTGGATTCTTCAAAGCCTTCTTCTCACTCACAAATATTGACATACATTCTTTGGCAATGGTAATCCTAGATGGGATTTTTAACCACTTGGGTTGCACCACTCCCATAAATTGCCTAAATCCTTCACCCGCCACAAACTTAAATGGCAATTCATCTATTATTATCATCTTTGCTAGGGCCTTTCTACATGCATCAACACTAAAGCTTACAGCCACAATATTACCAACTGTTTCCCCTTCACCAGTTTCATCTTTTGGTTTAAAAGCTAGTGTAGTTTGCTTTTCATCTTGCCTTGGGGGATACTTCTTACACTTTGATTCTATATGAGCTCGCATTGATGTTGTCCCATTAATTTTTGGATCACATGCATAAGTTGTACCACAATAGTACAAGAGGCCCTAGGTCTTTTACCAGATTCACACTTCAATTTCGTGAAATGATCCCAAACCAAAGATTTTTCTCTTTTACCCTTGGCACTGTTAGCCTGATTTTTTGTGCTTTCATTCTCATGTTCTCGTGTTGTAGGTTGTTGAGTAGTGATTTCACTGGCCCTTGTGTAGGGGAAATTAAATCATCCATCTAAACATAATAACAAGAAGAAATATTTGATTTATCAAAAAAAAAAGAAGAAATAGTAATTAATAAAATAATAATAATAATAAGAACAAATTTTAACTAATAGAAATTAAATCATTCATCTAAACATAATGACTAGGAGAAAAAAAAAATCATAATCCTCCTATTAACAGAAAAAATATATTACCACCACTAAAATAAAAAAAAATCATAATAAAATAATAATAATAATAAGAACAAATTTTAACTAAAAGAAAAAATATATTTTAATAAACAAATTAAATCATCATTTTTTTTCTTCATTTGTATGTTACGAGTAGTGTGTCAAAAATAATGTCAAACATT
This sequence comes from Camellia sinensis, assembly GCF_004153795.1. Taxonomy (NCBI): domain Eukaryota; kingdom Viridiplantae; phylum Streptophyta; class Magnoliopsida; order Ericales; family Theaceae; genus Camellia; species Camellia sinensis. The sequence continues at coordinate 203,592 of NW_021030635.1, read as the reverse complement.
ATTATGTTTTTATAGATCCAAAACACCATCAAATCAAGTGATTCACAAACATGAAAACCCTTTTGAAAACATCATAAATATTATACATATTTATATTATATATATCAACAGGGTCAAAAACATGGTTTACTTCAACACAAAAAGTTAGTCAACACTAGGGCCTTTTGAAAAGTGTTAAAAAAAATTAGGGATTTGTGTAAAAAATAGTGTTTTTTTTTTATTAAAAAAAAAAAGAAGTAGGGTGTGCTCAAAAAGTAAAACAACAAAAAATAGGGTTTTCAAAATAAAAAATCAGGGATGAAATTTACCTGGTACCAAGACTTTGCTTCAAGATTTCAATTGAGTAATGGATGATAGTGGTGGTGAATCTAAGAGTGTCTTAGTAAAAAACCCTAATTGATTTCTCATCCTTAGTAAAAAAATCCTAATTTGTTTGAACTTTGAAGTGGAAGACAGAGAGAGAGGGCAAAAAAGTGTTTTAAGTTTTTTCACCGTGGGAACTTGGAAGACCAAAAGTTGTCATAATGTTATATTGAGTGGGTTGCTAGGATTAAAACACGTGGATGGCTAAGATGAGAGTCTAATTCGGTGCGGCTAGGTGTAAAATTCACCTAAACCTAACCGAAATCGAAAATCGAAAATTTTGAAAAATCATGCGGACCAGCCGAATTATAGAAAAACAGACCGTAAACCGGCTGTTCGGTTCGGTGCGGTCGGTTGGTTCGGTTTCAGTGATTATTCTTTCACCCCTACAAAAACCAAAACGATGGTAGGAAGAGAAAGGCGACGAAACTCTACGAAATGACTCTAGAGTATCCGGTGGATTTCCAACCCAATTAGGGGGGAGGCAGACATGGAGGGAAGCTTAGGCCACCCAATGAGCTGCTTTGTTGGCAGTTCTCGGTCTCCAGCTAAACGAGCTGCAGCCGCTTGATATCCTTGAAAATTGCTCCACACTCCCTCGGTGGGACATCTTCAAAGATGCACAAGCGAATGACATCCTTGTTGTCCCCTTTAAGGAAATGGATCAATGTGAACCAAATCTTCTTTGTAAATTGGAGCCCTGATAGGAGGAAGCTGAAAAGAAGACAAGCGTTCGAGAAAGGCAACATGGCCGGAGACATAAAGGCGACGAGGAATAAGGTCATAACAGCGATAGCCTTCTGGATAAGATTGCAGCCTAAAAAGACACAAAATAGACTAGGCACTAAGTTTGGTCCTATCTTTTTGGGGAAGAAAGACAAAACAAGTAGACCCAAAAACACACAGGAGGGAGTAATTGGAAATTTAGGAAAATAGAGTCTCATAAGGAGAACGACTAGAGAGTAGGGGAGTAGGCATACGGTTTAGAAGAAAACCAGCAGTAAGAATTGCTTCACCCCAAAAAAGGAGCCAGAATAGATGCAAAGATAAGGAAAGACCTAACTGTCTCAAAGAGATGACGGTGTTTACGCTTAACGCGACCATTTTGGGCCGGTGTATCAATATAGGAAGATTGGTGAATGGTACGCTAATTGGCCAAATACTCACAGAACTTGGTTTTAAAATATTTCCCACTTAAACCAGATCGTAATAGGTTAATTGTAGACCCAAATTGTGTAGTGATTATAGACTGAAAGGTACGATAAATCTGGGAGAAGTCAGATTTATGAATCATAAGATAAACCTAAGTATAGCGGGTGCAATCATTAACAAATGACATATAGTATGTAGAACCCCCTTTAGTGAGAAAAGGATTGTCCCCCAACATTAGTATGCACAAGAAAAAATGGGAAAACAGAAATAGTAGTTTTATTAAATGGTAAAGCTGTTATTTTGGCAAGTTTATACCCCCGACATTCAGTAATTTGACTAGGAGAAAATTTACCTAACAATCCTGACTGAGCTGAAGGCCGTAAGCGGTTAACAGACAAATGATTTAAACGAGAATGCCATAAATAAAACTGATTCGACTGAGAATCTAATTGAAACGACGAAAGTGCAACTAGAAAGGTAAATAGAGGGAGATGTAAGCTTTCCACCACATAGAGATCTCCAACTTTATAGCCGGTCCCAATCTGCTTTTTTTTTTTTTTTTTTTTATCAAAGGAAGTATTGCAAAAACTTGGGGGTGAAATCGGATCGGTTCGGTTCGGTTCGGTTCGGCTGATTTTTTCATAGATTTTGAGCCAAAACGAAGTAATTAGTTTTTTTTTTTTTTGAAACCAAACTGACCGCAATACACCTGTAAACTGAACCAAACCGTTTTATGCTATTTCGGTTTGGTGCAGTGCGGTGCTATGATTTTGGGCCTCCCATTTTAGACCTACTTTTATCCATCACAAAAAATGAATTTGGGCCTTGGAAACTAAAGTCTAACAACACCTAGGTATAATTTTTACATATGCCCGCTTTATCAAATTAAATTGGGCTTCATTTACCAAAAAAAAAAAAATAGTTGAATTAGGCTTTGAAATCCTTGTCCAATAAGAGCTAAAAAATTAAAAAATAAAAATGCATCTAACAAGCACCAAACATATCCAACAAACCAAATGTACCAAAATATATCAAAATATATTCAGCAACTATTTTTTTGTTCAAAACAAATAGGAACCATATATCAAGCAAGTATTTTTTGTCTGTTCAAAACTAAATAAGAACCATATATCCATAACCAAATATTACAAACTATTAATATTAAAAAACTGAAAATAAAATGTAGATAGAGTATGCATTTTTTAACCAACCAAATTACTATTAATAAAATTATTATCATCATAATTGAATTTAACATAAAAAAAAAAAATCTAAATGAATTATGCAATTTCTTACCTCTATGACGATTAATACTCAATCTTAAAAATAAAAAATTGAAATTATAGAAATTTGACATATTTTCCAAATAACAAAACAAAAGAAGTCCCGCAAAAACAATAAAACTATTCTCATAAGAATTGAATTTAACATAAAAAAAAAAAAAAAAAAAAAAATTAAAATTAGATCAAATATTCAACTTGTTACATTGCTTCTAACATCAATCAATAACGTTGACATCCTTGCTGCTTGATCCTTCCATAAGCATTAAAAACAAAAAACAAAAAAAATGAAAGAAGCAAACATAAAAAAATCTATTGTAAAACATCTAACTCTCATAAAATATAAAAGAAAGAAAATAATAAAATATTTATTAATCAATGAATGTACCTGATTCAATCTCTTCCAATTCGTCCAATTGATCTCTAGACAAATTTGAGATGGGGAATGTAACCAATTTTGGTAAAAATGAGGCCTCTACCATGATGGGTGATAGAGAGCTACGGAATGGATTAAGCACATGGCCTCCCGTGCTAAAAGCTAAAAGCAAATTCTGAGGCAACCATAGACACGGGATAGCCTAGAACATCCCGAGCATAAGAGAGAGATGCGATACTTAGTGGAATTAGCCTTCCACCAACCCAAGATAATCAAAATCATCATTATCTTATTCACAATCATCCACCAAAAAATCTCCAACTCAATTTGTTAACCAAGTTACCTTGTTTCTCCAAATGCATCTTATACTTGGATTTCATTTTGCTTGAACATCCATGTCATATTCTTTATCCAAATCCATTGCCCTTGATGACTCCCCCACAATTTGTGTTTGCACACTACCACTTTGAACATTCAAAGCATATCAATCATATAATCGTGTCAACTCGTTCTTTAATTTCATCATCAATTCATCAACATGTCTTAGTTTCATAAATTTTTTTGTAACGGGGATCAATAACAATCGCAACAAACAATAGCAAATTAACATTGTCAAATTTATCCCAATACGTATCAAACTTGGAACTCATGCCACGTGCCATTAAATGCAAGCTTACATCTTCATTCTCACACAATTCAATGCTTGCATTTTTTATCAACATAATTTCAATAAAAAATGCATTGCAAGTGACATATAAAGAACCTGAAAAACATAATGTGGCATTGTAAAACAATTTTAGGAACTTGACATACAATCTTGCTTTCTTCTAATCATGTTTTGTAGGCGGCCCAGTTGTCTTTGTTCTCTCTTTTCTTCTCCCATTATTACGTAAAGCAACTTCGTCCTTTTCACCAATGTCACCAACTTCTCCCTCACCAACCTCATCAATCTCATTAACCTCACCAACCTTATCCTCTCTAAGATTTGAGCGGAAGTGAGTGTCATCATTATCTAACCGCTCGAAAGCCTTTTGAAATTGTATAGCCCGTTCTAACATGAAATACGTAGAGTTTCACCAGGTAACCACATCCAAACAAGGTTTACCATTAAACTTAATGCCCTCTTTTTCAACACATAATTTGAACTTGGCCATTCTAGATGGAGAGGATCTCACAAATTTTATAACACGCCGAATTCTTGTTATGGAATTATCAAGTTCTTTCAATCTCTCACAAACAATTAGATTCAATATGTGAGCACAACTCCTCACATGTAAAAAGTCATGCTCTAATATGGTATTCTTTCTTCTCTTCGTCTTTCACTTCGAAAAGTTAATGAGACCATTATTTGAGCTTGCATTATCAACCGTGATTATGAGAAACTTATCAATTCCTCATGCTACTAAACAATCCTCAATCACCTTACCAAGTGTGTCACCTTTGTGATTTGGAACTATACAAAAGTTCATAATTTTTTTATGATGTTTGCAATCACAATCAATAAAATGTGTAGTGAGACACATATAATTCAAGTTTTGCACGGATGTCCAAGTGTTTGTGGTAGTCGTTGACCTCTAAGTGGATTCTTCAAAGCCTTCTTCTCACTCACAAATATTGACATACATTCTTTGGCAATGGTAATCCTAGATGGGATTTTTAACCACTTGGGTTGCACCACTCGCATAAATTGCCTAAATCCTTCACCCGCCACAAACTTAAATGGCAATTCATCTATTATTATCATCTTTGCTAGGGCCTTTCTACATGCATCAACACTAAAGCTTACAGCTACAATATTACCAACTATTTCCCCTTCACCAGTTTCATCTTTTGGTTTAAAAGCTTGTGTAGTTTGCTTTTCATCTTGCCTTGGGGGATACTTCTTACACTTTGATTCTATATGAGCTCGCATTGATGTTGTCCCATTAATTTTTGAATCACATGCATAAGTTGTACCACAATAGTACAAGAGGTCCTAGGTCTTTTACCAGATTCACACTTCAATTTCGTGAAATGATCCCAAACCAAAGATCTTTCTCTTTTACCCTTGGCACTGTTAGCCTCTCGTGTTGTAGGTTGTTGAGTAGTGATTTCACTGGCCCTTGTGTAGGGGAAATTAAATCATCCATCTAAACATAATAACAAGAAGAAATATTTGATTTATCAAAAAAAAAAAAAATAAATAAATAACAAGAAGAAATAGTAACTAATAAAATAATAAGAAGAAGAAAAACAAATTTTAACTAATACAAAAAAAAACTAATAACAAGAACAAATTTTAACTAACAGAAAATAAATCATTCATGTAAACATAATAACCAACAGAAAAATCATGATCCTCCTATTTATTAACAGAAAAAATATATTACTACCACTAACCACTACTAAAATAAAAAAAAATCATAATAAAATAATAATAATAATAACAAGAACAAATTTTAACTAAAAGAAAAAATATATTTTAATAAACAAAAATTAAATCATCATTTTTTTTTCATTTGTATGTTACGAGTAGTGTGTCAAAAATAATGTCAAACATTATTATCTTTTTATAGATCCAAAACACCATCAAATCAAGTGATTTACAAACATGAAAACCCTTTTGAAAACATCATAAATATTATACATATTTATATTATATATATCAACAGGGTCAAAAACATGGTTTACTTTAACACAAAAAGTTAGTCTACACTAGGGCCTTTTGAAAAGTGTTAAAAAAAATTAGGGATTTGTGTAAAAATAGTGTTTTTTTTTTTTATAAAAAAAAAAAAAGTAGGGTTTGCTCAAAAAGTAAAACAATAAAAAATAGGGTTTTCAAAATAAAAAATCAGGGATGAAATTTACCTGGTACCAAGACTTTGCTTCAAGATTTCAACCGAGTAATGGATGATAGTGGTGGTGAATCTAAGAGTGTCTTAGTAAAAAACCTAATTGATTTCTCATCCTTAGTAAAAAAACCCTAATTTGTTTGAACTTTGGAGTGGAAGACAGAGAGAGAGGGCAAAAAAGTGTTTTAACTTTTTTCACCGTGGGAACTTGGAAGGCCAAAAGTTGTGTCATAATGTTATATTGAGTGGGTTGCTAGGATTAAAACACGTGGATGGCTAAGATGAGAGTATAATTCGGTGCGGTTAGGTGTAAAATTCACCTAAACCTAACCGAAATCGAAAATCGAAAATTTTGAAAAATCATGCGGACCAACCGAATTATAGAAAAACAGACCGTAAACCGGCTGTTCGGTTCGGTGCGGTCGGTTGGTTTGGTTTCAGTGATTATTCTTTCACCCCTACAAAAACCAAAACGATGGTAGGAAGAGAAAGGCGACGAAACTCTACGAAATGACTCTAGAGTATCCGGTGGATTTCCAACCCAATTAGGGGGGAGGCAGACATGGAGGGAAGCTTAGGCCACCCAATGAGCTGCTTTGTTGGCAGTTCTCGGTCTCCAGCTAAACGAGCTGCAGCCGCTTGATATCCTTGAAAATTGCTCCACACTCCCTCGGTGGGACATCTTCAAAGATGCACAAGCGAATGACATCCTTGTTGTCCCCTTTGATCTCCACCGAGTTGAGGTTAGAAGCAAGTGTTAATTGATGTGCACTTGTGCAAGCTAACGCTTTGCCTTGCAAAGAAGAGGTGACCCTCCAGCTCCTAGTTTGGCCATTAATCAATTTACGCCTTGCATCTCTAAGCAGAACTGCAGTCGAAGCCAACTGTGAGCCCTTTTTTAACGCCACATAACAATTGATTTTGAAGGACCCAGGATTAGGGGCCTGCCAACCAGCCACCCTTGGTGGAATTTCTGTTGAAATCTGGCATTGCCTTGCAGCCACAGAATCAGTGGCTGAATCAAATTCCTCCTTCGCCACTCGAGCTCGATATAAAATCGAGGAGGGCTCGATAGGGTGATGATTGAAAACATAGTTTCTCTCGATCTTTCCATATATACCACCCAATCCAAACAACAAAGCTGATAAAATTTTCCTAATCTTTAACTGATTGAGACTGCTCTAACAGATCACAGGACCAATATAAAACCGAGCAACTAGGACCTCTAACAACTGGAAACTTGAGATCACATCCAAACCAAACTGCATCACAGGACCAATATAAAACCGAGCAACTAGGACCTCTAACAACTGGAAACTTGAGATCACATCCAAACCAAACTGCTCGGACCCATTCATACCTAAAAAGGAGATGTTCAACGGTTTTGAGACTCTTGACAGATCGAGCATAGATTCGTAGAAGCACATCGCCTCCTATACAGATTATCTTTGGTGGTGAGCCCCTTTTTACACACCAGCCACAAAAAATGTTTGTTTGGGAGGAACCTTTAAAGGCCAAATCAGCTTCCAAACGTTACTAGGGGGCTGAAAGGAGGTAGGCAGATTGAAAGATTGACGCATGCTCACCTTAGTCATGGCTGTAGAATACCCCGACTTCACCAAATATTCACGTTTGGACTCATAGTGCCAAACGAGAGAATCAACTGTATTCTTCATAGCAATTGGGATTAATCTAATAGCATTAACTTCAGCTTCAGATACCAGATTTTTCATAGACTCAATCCTCCAATTCCTTGATTGGGCATCAATAACATCCTGCACTTGTTGAATCACAGACCCATCAGGTTTCGGTGAAAATACTTAACCCAGTAATGGATGGGATCCACTTGTCTTCCCAGAAATTAGTGGCAGCCCCATCATTCACTTGCCATCGAACACCTTCTTGTAGAATTTGACGGCCTTGAATAATGCTGGCCTAAGCCCATGACACTCTCCTTTCCTTTGAAGCTTGCATGAAAGAAGTATTGGGGAAATAAATTCCTTTCAAAAAGCGAGCACAATATGAATTCGGATACTTAAATAATCGCCACCCTTGACGAGCTAAAAGCGCCAAATTGAAAGAATTAAAGTCTCTAAAACCCATACCTCCTTGATGTTTTTGGCAAAGTCATATGACCCTGATTCAGCCAATGAATCCCCTACCCCATCAAAAATTGCTAATATACGAGTTGAGTTTAGCACAGAATTTTTTGGGAAAGGCAAAGCACACCATTGCATATGTTGGGATGGCCTAAATCACTGCCTTAATCAAGGTCCCCTTCCCGGTTTGTGACAACAATTTCTATTTCCAACCTTGCAATTTGGAGAGAATCCTCTCAATTACAAACTAATAGGCTTCCGCTTTTGATCTTCCCTAGAATGATAGTAATCCTAAGTACTTCACATTAGGTTGAGACACTTTGAGGCCAGCCAAGGTACAAATAGAGGTGCTAACGGCAGGTGGAGTGTTGGAGGAAAATTGAACACTAGATTTCACAAATTTACTAACTGCCCCAAGGCTTCACAGTATATCTTTAGAATGTCCAACACATGTTGACACTCATCAACATCAGCCTTGAGGAATAGAAGCATGTCATCCGCGAACAAAAGATGGGATAAGGTAGGGCATTGCCTCGCTATCTTCAAACCAGAAATCATATTATTTCTAAGACTCGGATTTAGGAGGTGAGAGAACACATACCGCAACCAAAATGAACAGATACCGGGATAATGGGTCACCTTGACGTAACCCATGAGTCGGAATTACAGATGCCCTCATTTCACCATTAGCAAAAATAGAGAAAGTGACCATAGTCACACATTCCATAACCCATCGGATCTAATCAGTGTGAAAACCCATCTTCTGCATAAGTTCTGATAAGAAATTCCACTCAATATAGTCATAGGCTTTGTTGAAATCAAGTTTAATGGCCATTTGCCCAACATGCCCAACATACCCAACATACCCTCTTTTCTTAAGCTTCAAAAAATGGAGAGCCTCATGGGCAACTATAATGTTATCCTGAATCATGTGCCTGAGAACAAATGCAGATTGGTTTGGAGAGACAAGACCCTTCAGAATTTTTTCAGTCTATTTGCAAGAACTTTGGTAATGATCTTTAAATTAAAGTCGCAAAGACTAATAGGACGGAATTGTGACAACTTTACCAGGTTGGCAACTTTAGGGATTAGGACTAAATTTGTCTGATTTAGTTCTTTGAGCAAATGACCTCCCAAAAAGAAACTTTTCACCGCTCTGCACACATGTTCTCCCACAACCTCCCAATAGGTTTGATAGAAAAAAACCCTGAAAACCATCTGGCCCAGGAGATTTGAAAGCTCCTAGCTGAAAAACAACCACCTTAATTTCTTCATCACAAACTGGGCGGATCAATTGGTGATTCATATCATCCGAAATTAACGGCTCAACCACCGATAAGGCCTCCCCAAAATCTCTATGGCCAACACTAGTGAATAGATTAGTGAAAAAACCTTGCATGTGATGATTAATCTCAGTGTCTGAGGCAAGCCAAGTCCCATCCTCTGTTTGGAGTTGAAGAATTTGATTCCTTTGTCTTTGCTGAATCGTAGATGCATGAAAGAAGCTAGTGTTCTTATCCCCAAAATTAAGCCAGCGGATGCGAGATCTTTGGTGATAGAACATTTCCTCCCTTGCAAGAAGCATTTCAAGATCAGATTTTATGTTCAGCTGATGCCCCAAATTGTCATCCAAAAATGGTTGTGCTTGAAGAATTGCCAATTCTGGCTTAAGCTGAGAAATTTGGGTTTGATTGTTGCCTAAGTGTTCTTTACTCCAAGCTTTAATGCTTTCCGTACACAGTTTAAGCTTTTGGAGCATTTGGTACATAGGAGAACCGGTTTGAATTTCAGCCCACTTGGTTCGGATCACCTCTACACCTGATGGGCTAGTAGACCACATTGTTTCAAATTTAAAATTCCCGGGAACCCTTTTAAGAGGAACACAACAATTAAGCATTAAAGGACAGTGATCTGACCCAATTTGAAGCTCATGAAACACTTGAGCACACGGAAAAAGAGTTCTCCATTCCACATTCGCAACAGCCCTATCCAATCTTTCTCGCACATTATTAACTCCCCTTTGATTATTCGACTAAGTAAAAGGGCAGCCCTTAAATTCCAAATCCAAAAGAGCATAGTCACAGAGGAGTTCTAGGAAAAATTGAAGTTGGTTCATTCGACATTTTGCTCCCCCTTCTTTCTCCCCAAGCAAACCAATCTCATTAAAATCACCTATGCACACCCACAGATAACTATTTGCAAAAGTCATCTGTTTAAACTGACCTCGGAAAATTCTGCGAAGTGACCTTTGCAGAGGTGCATACACAAATGAAATAGCCCAACTAGACGAAATACTTGAAGTAAAAATAATTGCTCTAATCATGTACCTTGATTTGAACTTAACATCCATTTCAAAAATCATCCATCCACCAGAATGCTAACACTCCTGAAAGACCTTTAGGTTCTACGTAACATTTATTTGTAAATTGGAGGTGTCTTCGAATCCTCTCCAGTGCCACTGACTTATTCTTAGTTTCCATGAAAAAGACCGCTTTGGGACGAAGGGTTGAAACCAACCCTTGGAGGATCTGGACTATCAACGGTCTTCCCAAACCCTGACAGTTCCAGCTCAGGATCAACATGGTGGTTTGAGGCTAATTTAGGGCCAGCCACCAAAGCCCAATCACAAGCATGGGCAAGAGGATATGTACTGGGGACTTGTGAATAACACTCATCAATCTCAGTAGAAGAAGGGACCATCAACAGGGATGGTAGAGAGGACTCATCTGTGACCACTTTGACTTCAAATAATTCACTGTGCACCCCTTTCTTTGCTTTACCTACTCCCCTCTTTCCTCTACCTCTAGCAAGAGAGTAGTTGCGAGCATGAACTGACAGTGAAAAAAGAGAGGCAAAGATAGCCCCAGTTGTACAAGGAGCTGTGGCAACCTCAGATCTTCACTCTCCTCTTGGGCCTTACTTTTTAAGGTCAAACTATTAAAAACAGTAGCCATACACTCATCAATCACAACGGTCTTCAAATCAGTGCGGGTTGGGCTTGAGGAAGGGCCGATCTCTTCAATACCAATTGGGTTAGAGCTGGTTTTGATCATCGTTGTCCTATGGGCTGGAATTATTTGATGCTCAACTGGCTCTGTAACAAGCTAGCGAGGCCCACTAGGGGCCTTGGGCCCAACCAAGCTATTTGCATCCCCCATTGGATAAGGTTCCTTCAGACTAGGCCCAGGAGGTATTGAATTGTCATTACCAAAAGATTGATTTGCACCTAGCCTTTTCATCTGCATAGCACTATCAGGAATATCTGAATTGTCCTTGTTTTTTATCATATCCGGATTGTCCTTTGTGAGCTCCCTCTCCTCCATGATCTCTACAACGATACCAAGAACATGCTCTGTTGATTGTACAGGTCCACCATGCACTCACCCCTCAGCAGGCTAGCCTACCTCTTTCTCACCGCCTCTTAATTATTGTGCCACCGTAGCGGTCGGCCTAGGGTTTTGTTCTTTGAACCGATTGAACAGAGGTCTGAGCCTAGCATCCATCTCATTCACACTTTTTGTAATGATCCACCGGCAATCCAGTGCTCTGAGCTATACCAGTGCGCAAGTCAGGTCCATATCCCGAACCAATTCCTTCCTCTCGCGTAACAAATTTGCATGCCTTCCTATCATGGATTATTTTTCCACAATCAAAGCAAAAACAAATAACTTCTCAAATTTGAAAGAAATCTGGGGGTTTGAGGAAACCCCTACATTAGAACCACTTTGCTGAAGAAAAAAGCCACGAGGAAGAGGTTTCGAGATTTCAAGTTCCACCCTTATCCAAAGAAAATTTTGATAGAGCAACAAACCCTTACAGTTAGCTTCAACGCGAATGAGATGACCAATCCTTCTACCAACCAACTCCCCATTAGCCTTGGTAATTTTCTCCAGAGGTAGACCATGAACTTGGACCCAGAGAGGGCTCCATAGAAATTCCATATCAGGTGCATGGGTTCCTTTCTTTCAGGGGTTGTTGGAGAATCATCAGATGTCCCACAATAGACTGCAGTGCCTCCTGGAGCACCCACCTTCTGTCCTCTTCATCCTCAAAGGTGAAAAGGAAAAGATTATCATTCCACGGTGAGATTGAGAAGGAGGATCTCATCTTCCAAGCACCCTTGACAATGGACGAGACTACTGGGTTGTTGAGCTGCTTGGGAGCTAGAATCTTCCCGATAAGGAAACGGTGAGACACTACATCACTACTTTCATCTCCATCTTCTAGAGTAATGAAATCTAGATCAGGGGTAGAGTTTGACGAACCCGCCATCGCCTCACAAACATAGAGCAAGACACCTGAAAAAGGAGGAGATAAGGGAGAGGGGTGTGCTTCAAGGTGAAATCGAAAAGGAGGAAAGGGGAGGTAGAAACGAAGCTATGAAACACAACTGGAGAACTAGAAGAACCACAACGAAAGATTACTTAGACAAACCAAAGTAGGAAGGGAAAATGGGCATACACAAAGCCATGGAAAGATCTAGAGAAACTAGGATATAGATCAAGAAAACCTACCATAGGGTAGAGAGCCTCCCGTTCTAGAGCATGAATAACTTGAGCATGAATAATTCAAAACTTGACTTGTAAACATTTACATAGCGATGAACATTCCAAAGATATCGGCATGAGTACCCCGATAAGGATGTTGGTATAAATCCCCCAACAAGGATGTACCTAGCGTGAACCCCCGGTAAGGTCATACCCAGTTTAACCTTTGGTAAGATCGTACTCTAAGGATGACATCTCAATACATGATACAAAAATATAAGATATTCATAACGAATCATAGCGTAGCTTTCATAAACATAAATAGGTTTTGCATTTGAAACCTAGTTTATCAAATATAGCATTACTAAATTACTTCTCACAAATGGCTCTTGAACAAGGGTTTCTCCTCCAATGTGCTCAACTTACACAAACAAGCATACAAACATCTATAAAGAGAAATGCAAAATGAATGTGTCAACTTAACTTCGATTTTCCAGCTTAACTTCGATTTTCTTTCTTAACTACTCTTACGTTAAGTCAGTTTCTAAGCCTTAATCAATCCTATTTTAGGTCTCAAAAGAGTATAATGAGGTCCGGTGCATCAAAACGAGCGTTAAGGATTAAATTGGGTAAATATGTTGGCAAATCTGCTCGTGCAGATTCGTTAAGCTTGAAAAATCCGCTTGTGTGGAATGAGGTAGTTGTGGGAATATATTCGTATATATTCTGTATATTAGTATATATTCTGTATATTTTATATTAAGCATGTTTGATATCCCTTTGATTGTATAGGGATTCTATTCCTTCTTTTAATCTTTGTCTTAGGGCTATATAAATAATTGTGTATTTTGTGAATAATTCAATTGAATATACAAATTCTTCAGAATTCTTACATGGTATCAGAGCCGTCTCTGAGCCAAAACACTAGAAGTTGTCTCTGTGTTGTCTTCTTCATCAGAATCTCACTGAGTCGTGATCATAGGTGCTCTTCTTCACCGTGATTGTCTTTCAGAAATCAGTCCTCTAGTGTTATCCCTCTAAGTTGCAAGTCGTGACTCCCTTTTCCTTTGTGTTCATCTAGTTTGATCGAAGGCCACGAGTCATCTTTCATCTGGTTTGTATCTCCAACCCAAAGAAACCCTTGTCGTAACCCATCTAAGTCGAAGAGAACTCTGGTCGGCTGCATCTGCTTCTCACGTGCTTCATGCGAAGTCTACTCCCTCCCTCTCTCTCTCTCTCTCTCTCGTCTGAAGCCTGGCTCTCTCCCTTATGTGTTCTGAGTATTGAGATAGTGGTATATTTCAGTTTGGTTCTCCAGTTCTTAGTTATTATATTTTGACCCCAAAATTCTATCACTTTGTTTTATTGTAATGTGGGACACCAAAATCTAATCTATCAGAAGCAAACTCACTGGTGCCAATTATGCTTATTAGGCCAGTGTTACGAAGAATTTTCTTCTCGGTCAGAAGAAAATGGGGCTATGTTTCTGGTTCTATTCCTCGTCCAATGGACCCGAAGAATGAAGGATATCTGACTTCATGTGATACTTGGGATTGTGATAATGCCCAAGTTCTAACTTAGTTTCATAATTCTGTGAATGACCGTATTGGAATGATGTTTTCCAAGTAAGTATTGTCAAGGAAGTGTGGGATTATGTACTGAGTGTTTATCAGCAACCCAACTTTGCCAAGCGATATGAGTTGGAAATAGCTATTCAGTTTCGGGAGCAGGGTCATTTAGTGTAGTTCTTAACGGTTCTCTCCCCTCAGAATAAGGCTATTCGTGGTGGCATCCTTCATCGGTCTCCTCTTCCCTTTGTGAATGTTATTGCCAAAAGTTTCTCACAAGAATATGGTATTGATTATGATAAGACATTTGCCCCTGTTGCCAAAATGATTATTGTTCGTACTTTGATCTCTATTGCTGTTATTCATTATTGGCATCTTTATCAGATTGATGTTCAGAATGTTTTTCTTAATGGTCATCTCACTGAGGAGGTTTGCATGCGTCCTTTCTCTGGCTTTCACCATTCCTCTAGACAGGTGATGCAGGAGCATAATTGACATCAGCCTTTTATTATATAATTATATTATAAATTAGATATTGTTATATAGGGGGTGTTTGGCAAGAAAAAAAATAGCCTAGTTTAGGCTAAAATTCACAAAAAGACAAAATAGGCTAAAATAGCTAATAAGACAAAATATCACATCAAACCTATAATCATTTCACTTTTTCTCTTACAAACATCACATCCAACTACAAAAAAATCCAATCATCTTCCCAAACATAAAAATTTTAGCCTACTAAAATAGCCAAAAACTAAAATAGCCTACTAAAATAGCAACTTCCCAAACGAAGCCATAATATTGATATTATTTATTCTTTATAAAAATATCAATATTTATTTTCTAAAACATTTATTATCTATTTTTTTGACTATTTATAAATAAATAAGATTAAAACATTTTTGTAGTTATATAATTTTTTTAGATTTTTAACTATCTGGGTATTTATCATGATGCATAGATTATGTAGTTAGTATACAATATAGAATATCCTATTAATATTTCGTGTGATGTGTCCCCGTATCCATATCTTTTTATTTGGATACTTTTTAGCCGAGTCCCCGTACCATCACTTTTTAGGAATAGGCGAATTTGACGCTTAGACACATACATGTATCCAATACTTGCATCCGAGTCCGTGTAACATAAGTGCTGATGCAGACATCCCTTTTATTAGTTGGGCGGTAGATGAACTTTGTGTCCAACAAGACTTCATTTCCCATCCAAAAATAAAAATAAATGCTCATCATCTATGTCCCTATGACATCAATGTTCTTAACTTCTTGTTTGCTACTTAACTTTTGTCATTTATTGCTGACATGCTGAGATACTTGTTTATTTCTTGAATGGTACAACAATGAATTTGCCAAACTCACTATTATAGTCACTGCTGTGGGTGTGCTGATGTAGACATCCCTTTTATTAGTTGTGCAGTGGACTGTCTCCAATGAGACTCTCATTTTCCCATCTAAAAAATAAAAATAATAACTATGCCCCACGTGATATGATTGCCATGCGGTGTCATGTTCTGCAAAAATGCCATTGTGTTTTTTCTTGTGAGATGACTTGTGTATTAAGTATGAAGTCTTGTCTTGGTGGTGTCATGGTTGCTTAGAGGGACTTAAATCTTCATTTTTCGCTGTTTCATGCCCCTTCGTTCTCTTTCAAAAATCCCTTATTCTTTCTCAACTGCTGCCATTTTCTTATGGTTCATTTCATTTCACATGATCCTCTGTTTTATCTTCGGTTTTTCTCGTGTCCTCTTTGATTTTCTTCGTTTGTTCCGCGTGGTTGTTTTTCCTTCACTTTCGGTGGATCTTTATCGGGCTCTCTTTCTTTCTAGAGCTTGGTTATGGAACTGGTTCAGTTTTTAGTGTTGTACCCTTGGAAGCTGAGTTCTGTTGAAATCACGAGGGCTTGCCAGAATGGATAAAGGTTTTATGATGGATATGGGGGCCTGTTGTGGAGGGCATAGGTGTCGAAAGTGGTGGGGTCTGAGTTGGTTGAGAAGAGAAGAGGAAAGGAGAGTTTTTGTAGAGGAGTCAGCTAGGTCAATGGGGAGTTCGTTTGCAGAAAGGAGAGAGAGAGAGAGAGAGAGAGAGAGAGAGAGAGAAGGTGACCCTCACTAGCTTAGGGGTTGGCTCTCAAAGAGTGGAGGGGAGACATAGTAGAAGAGAGTAGGGCTCTGTTTGGTTAAGTTTTAAAAATTAATTTTGAAAGGTAGGTTTTTTTGAAGAGTTTGCAAAATTTAAAAACTTGTTTGGCTGTATATTTTGAAAATAGTTTTTGGAGATCTATAGTTTTTTGTGTAGTTGAATAGATGGGTGAGAGAAAAATTGATTGAGTGATGTGTAGAGTGTGTGTGTGTGAGAGAGAGAGAGAGAGAGATTGATTGATTGATTGACGTATAGGATGTGAGAGAAGGAGAGAGGAGACTGAACAATTTCGAAAACAAATTTTCAAAATTTGTAAACCAAGCAAGTTTTTTGGAATTTTCACTTCAAAAATTGATTTGAAAATGTAACCAAACATAACCTAGGTGTTTTAAAATGGAGGTTCAATGCAGTAGCAGCAGGAGACTTGTATAAGGGCGGATGTGTGGCTTTTGTCAATTGTGAACGGGGAACAACTGTAGTCAGAGAGCATAGGTATTGGCTATCAAAGCCTTAAATATGGAGGTTGTGCCAAAGAAGAATAGGTTCTATAATAACGTAACATCCCAGGATCCAAATAGATAACCTCAGCCCAGTGGATCTCAGTTTGAGTTGAGGCTAATTTTCCAGCTATGGTTTGTTCAATTGCTTCGTCTTTCTAAGGGTTTCATAGTCTAGGTAAAAGGCCATTCCCCAGTGTTGACCCCCAAAATTGAGTTTTTTTTTTAAAGATAGATTGGATATGTGCGTAATCTTTGGCATAATAAAATAAAGCACACCCTCAATGGTTATTCTGCCAAAGTTATTGCACTCATCCTTTGAATACACAATAATGGTCAATGGACTGAGTTTTCATCGCTGCACAAAGAAATAGCCCCTGGTTACAGTCAAGGCTGCTTTATGGAAAAACCATTGGGTGCTTGTTGAATGCTTTGGTTTTCTTTACTTTTAGCATGAAGTAGTTCAGTCTTTTGATGTCCATCCCATTAAGGTGATATAGATGTATAGTTGTAGCGGTTGCTTGCTGGATTTTTATGCTTAGAATCTTGTTATCTCTATGAGAAGTAGTGCAAAAGGACTTGTGTGCTAAAGCCAAGTACTTCAGATTTAGGCTCTATTGAGATGAGTTCACTTAAAATGTAATCAAAACATTTTTTTTTAAAAAAATTAGTAATAATAATAGGAATAGTAACTTGACTTTGTGATTGATTATTTATAGCAATGGGTTGTGAATCTCGTTAGTTCATGTGATAGAAAGACATTAATAGATATAGACATCTTGTCAAGATTTTCCTCTGTAAATTGACTTTTGGTACAGAAAACTGAATTCGAGTTGAAAGTTGATTCGAGATGGCACGGTTTTAGTTTTACAAATAAAAACATTGATAATGTGGGTAATATATGTAATTTCCTTATGTTGTATTTTTAATGTTTCAAATTTGAAAGATGTTTATGTTGACATTGTTTCACAATTATTTTATTTTATTTTTGTGCAGTTAATTGGTTCAATTGCAGATGATATGATGCTAAGAGTGGCACAATGGAAGACTACTTAGCTTGATCTTCATGCTCTATGGATTTTTTTTTTAGTTTTTTATTTTCAATTATTATGAAGCAATGGGCTGCATGGAACAAGTAGTGAGTCTGTATTGTTAGAAATCTATTAAAACAACTTGATCATGTGCAGTACTGAAATGCTTCTATGACTCATCCTATTATTATCTATGTGCAGTTCTGGATTTAAATTCCATATCTTTCTATTATTTTTCCCTTTTAGTTATTTATTATTTTTCGTTGATAATAAGGGTAAATTACACTATTACTCTTGTAATTTAAGCAAGATGTCACTTCTCCGTAGTTTCAATTTGAAACCATGTTTCAATTTGAAACCATTTGAACATTATTTTTGAAGGTAAATTACACTAACGGTTTCTATAATTTGAGACTTGTGTTATTTTGATCTCTGACTTTTCAATTGTGATATATTTGATTTTAAATTTTGAATCTTATTTCAAATAAGGATAATTGAAGATATCACTATTCAATTTTAAGGATAAAAGTGTCAATTTGATAAAAATAAATGTCAAAAAAAATAGTTTTGAAATTTTAAAAATTATTTATACTCACCAAAGATAAAATTATGTAAAATTAATAAATCTTTTACACATTTATTTATTTATTTATTTATTTTATTAAATTAATTTTTATTATGTGTTTGGACGATGATCATGTAATGGCTGGTTGTTTTTATTTTCATTAAATTAGTTTATGTTTTTTCAAAACTCAAATATAGCTACAATTTTGATATCATTTTAAATTAATCAATTAAATTAAAAAATTCAAAATTAAAAACATTTTATATATTAAATATATTGATTACACGTTAAAATTTTAACAAGCACACATTATATGATCATCATCTAAACACATAATAAAAATTAATTTGGTAAAATAAATAAATGCGTAAAAGACTTATTAATTTTACATAATTTTATTTTTTGTGGGTAGATATAATTTTTAAAAAATCAAAAATATTTTTTTTGACATTTATTTTTGTCAAATTAGTTTATATTTTATCAAATTGACGACTTTGCTATTGAAATTGAGCAAAGGTATCTTGAATTGTCCTTATTTGAAATAACATTCAAAATTCAAAGTCAAATGTGTCACAATTGAAAAATCATGGATCAAAGTGACACGAACCTCAAATTATAAGGATTGTTAGTGTAATTCGCCTTATTTTTAGTTTTGTTGCAATGTTGTCACTTCATCATATGCAGTTAATTTTTGAATAGAAAAAATCATGACCAAAGTGGAATTAAAAAGAAATTATAGAGACTACAAGTATAATTTATTTATGGGCAAATTTCACTTTATTCTTTATGGTTTGAGTAATGTGTGGTTTATCTCCCTAATATTTTAAAATAATCACATAATTCTCAAATGGTTTGTGGAACAAAGTACACTATTAGGCCGGTTAATGATTTAATAAAAAGTAAAATACCCTTGTATATAACTAAATTAAGTGTATGAATTACGAATATTTTTGTCATTTGTTTGAAAGGCAAAGTGTACTGTAACTTCATTTCATGTGCAATTTATCTCTTTTAAAATTTAAAAATGAGCGTACAACCCTTTTATGTTTGTCACGTGTTTTACATTTGCTGTTAAGTTAAATGGAATGTTTAATGGTGTATCACAAATCACGTGGCGGTTATGTATTCATTTCCAAGCGTTAGGAAGGTAAACTGCACATAGTTCAAACCACATAGCAGTAAAGTGAAATTTGCCCTTTATTTATTATACCGATAGTTTATAATTTTATTTTATTTAATTAATTAATTTATTTTTACTTTTGTCTCTTTAGTTTTATATGTGATTTTTCTTTTTCTTTTAATAGTAAGTGATGGAAGCACTACATTATAACAAAATTTGTTTAAATTGAAACCGCAAGCTCAATGAAAATTTTACTCAAACTAGAGAGACTAACAGTGTAATTTATTTTTTGTTACAGAACAGTGTAATATTTAAACAAATTTTTTAATTTTTTAATTTTTTTAAATACGTCTAACATAAATACATTTAAAAAGTACAATATTTGTGAAATTTAAAAAAAAAAAATCACTAAATACCTAAAATACAAAATATCTTGTGTATTTATTAATTTTTAAAATATGTTTTTATAACTATTTTACTTTTTAGGTACATTTACGTTAAATTTGATTAAAATATTTTAAAAAATTACTAAAAACACAACAAAAAAAAATAACAATAATAATTGAAACACTCAATTTGCAAAAAAAATTGTGTTAAAAAATTGGAACCAAACAGAAAAATTGTGATTTGTGGAAGTGGTGCGCCCTTTGAAGGCTTAGAACTCTTGGACACGATTAGAGGTGTTTAAACTACCAATAAATCAAAGAAGCGAAACAAATGAACTTCTTTGAGTTGAGTTGGTTTAATTTTTGAATGTATTGGTTTGGTTTTGTATTTTTAAATTATCAAATCGATAGAACTGGATTGATTTTTTATTTAGACCATACCTAAACCGAATTGAACCTATGTATGTATATATTAAAAATTTATTTATATTATCTTGTCTTCACTTAATTGGTCTATTACAATGAATTTGATTGCATTTAATAATTTTCATTATACAAACATTATTGTGAACAAAGAAGTACTAGAAGTTTAAGTTAGATTTCGTAATTTATGTAATTTATTTAATTTGTATTGATTATGTTTAAGTTTCAATTTGATTTGATTTGCATTTAAAAAAAAATTTGCTCTTTGTGGATGTTTAAATGTTAAAAACTTATTTATTATTAAGGGTCCAGCTTGTCTCAAGTTGAGATCAAGACTGACCCGTCCAGTTCGACCCATGGGGTCTATTTTTTGGGTTCGTTTTGATAATCTGAACCGTTGAATGTGTAGAACTTGTCGAGTACTACATGCCTGTAAAAAATCAAGTTGATCGGATATCAATAGCTATGTGATCAAATCAGTTTTATATAAATAAAAAAAATGGACGGTGAAACAATTAACGGTTGATAAAAAACTGTTTTGTTCACATAGCTATCGATATCTGATGAACGTGATTTTTTACAGGCATATAGTACTCGACGAGTTCTACACATTCAACGATTCGAATTATCAAAACGGGATCCGTGGTAAGCCCCCACGGACCCAACAGTACGATCTAATTCGATCTTAGACTGGACGAAAGTCACTACCTATTATTAATTGACTCAATTCCTTTTCATATAGTGGATCTTTAGTTCCAATCTGAACTAACCCGAGTATATAGTGGATCTTTAGTTCCAATCTGAACTAACCCGAGTTATGTTGGGGATTGGTTTTAATACATGATTGGTTTAGTTTTGAATCTACAAATTTGAAACCAATCATCATTGCACTGATTCTATTTAGCACCAAAACAAACCGAACCGACCCATGAATATCCCAGATATGATAACAGCTGTGTTAGATGATAAATATGGTGTAACTCTTACTGATGATGGTATTTTAGTTTCGGTGGTATTACATGCATCAATTTGTGTATATATTAGTATACTAACTAGTGCTATAATATCATTAATGACCTTATTTATTATGCAAATTACAAATACTTAAAACCTCTAAAATTATGTCACATCATCTATTGGTATACTAGTGTGTATACTAATTAGTACATATAGCATTTTTCTTTTAGTTATTTGGCTAAGAAAGCTTTATTTCTGTATTTACGTCATCAATGGTTTTAGTACATATCATTTGTCATTTTTTTAAGGGTTTATTACATTTTATACTTCTAAATTATTACTAAAATGTCTACTTAATTCATGAACTATCGATTGAATCTACTAAGTCGCTAAAGTATATAAATCAAAACCTATTTAGTTCCTGAAAAGATTACAAAAATAAAATATAAGCATATAAATATTATAAATTAGTAAAATACCCTATATAGTTAAAATTTTATTCAAAAAAAATTAAATTTTTGTAGTTTTAAAAAAGTGGATGTCAATTCTTATGGTGAATTTCATTTATAAGGGTAAGGGTAGTTATCTATAGCATTTTTTACTTATTTTCTACGATAGTTACACACTTGCATTTAGGGAAAATCGGTTTAAGGTCCCTATTTAACTTTTAGTAATGGATTAGGTCCACAATGTGTTCTTTTGTAGCTTAAGGTCCCTCAATATTATTTTAAAGTGTAAAATACCTGTCTTACCCTTGTTTATAATATACGTTGTTTTGAATTTGGCAGCTAAAGATCATATTGATATTTTGTGGGAGATTACGTGAGGATGAACTTGACGATTCAGATTTTTGTGGAGATTTTCTAGGGTTTTTGTAGGTGTTGAAATCCTGTTCGTTGTTTGTAGGTGTTGAAATCCTAGACGAGTTGAAATCATGTTCGTTATTTGTAGATGTTGATCGATCGTGTAGGAGTTGAAATCTGGTTCATTGTGTTTGATTTGATTTCATGTGGAGTTGAATTAGATAAGTTTTCAATTTTTGATTTGATTTGATCATGTAGGTGTTGAATTAGGTTTTTGTTTTTAGTTTTGATCAATGTGAGAGAGACGAACTCAGTGTTGTTGTTTTTGATTTTTGAAGTTAATTTTTCATTATCTATTATTGATGAATTTTCGATGGAGTTGATTTTGATTTTTGGAGTTGCTTTTTCATTCTCTGTCAACATGGTTATGAGTTACTTCTCCCGGTTTGAAAACTAAGTCTAAAAATATATTTTTCTCACACTTAAGCTTAAAAATAGGCCATCGAGGGCTAAAATAGTGTAACTGTCACGAGAAGGCCTAGGAAACACCTCAAACACCTCAGGAAGGACCAATATAAGTTGTAGAAACTCACAGAACTCGCACGACACTCTCGGTTTGAAAACTAAGTCAAAAAATGCACTTTTCTCACACTTAAGCTTGAAAATAGGCCATATGGGGCCAAAATCGTATAATAGCCATGAGACAGCCTAGGGAACACCTAAAACACCTCGGAAGCAACCATTGTGACTTGTGTAAACTTACGGAACTAGAACGGGACTCCCGGTTTGAAAACTAAGTCCAAAAATGCACTTTTCTCACACTTAAGCTTGAAAATAGGCCAT
>NW_021030635.1:165942-179726 GCF_004153795.1 Camellia sinensis | reverse complement strand
ATATATATATATATATATCCAGTGTTGAATATAATATCTTCAGGTTCAGAGAAATTTGAATTTTCTCTGGGTTGAATCCAGAGAAAATTCAAATTTCTCTGGATCACTTTAAGCCTTCCTCTACTACTGCCTCTTCCTCAAGCTTCTTTTTCCAATATTCTTCAAGTAGGGGTCCAAATATTGCTTTTCCAGAAACAACTCCAATTCTACTAAATCCAAAAAATCAAAAGACGTTATATTCAACACTCAGAGAAATTTTGAACCTGAAGATGTTATATTCAACACTGGATATATATATATATGTGCTGACATTGTATATATATATATATATATGTTTGCAACCATAGATAAGATAACTAAGAGTGACTGTTTGATTATGGTTGCAAATGGTCTTAATTGATTAATTATCATATATATACTAGTCCAGACAGTAAGCAACAGATTATATATATATATATACATCTATCAACTCCACTCCACTCTGTTTGTTTACCCAGAAAATCAAATTTGCCAAACTTAGTGCTTTTGTTTTGCTGAATTTGTTTTCGTACTCGCCGGAAAATACCCAACACCAGTACCAGCATCACAAAGGAGAATATCCAGTGGACAGGTCAAAAAAATCAACTCATTTGAAGACGAACAGACGTAGGGTATTTTGGTCCAAAAAATTGATAAAATGCGAGGGTACTTTGGTTAGGGACCTGAGGCAGTATTACATCTTTTAATGTCCTTTATGCAGAAAATTGTTATTATTAGGGAGCTTAAAAAAAAAACCCCCTTGCATTTATCTAGTATTATATGCTAGATTTCATTTATAATTTCTAATTGATTGTTTTTAAGTTTTTCACCAAGTTCTTTTTATAACTTAATTATGTATTATTTGTTCTATTATTATTTGTAGTGAAGTGTTATTATTTAAATTATCTAATTCTACTTATTCAATATATCTAATACTTACATAATTTTATTGGCAAGATTGAGAAACTAGACTCTAATACTAATTTAAACACACAACGAAATAAAACACATTTTAAGAACAAAATAAAAATTTAAGATTTTTTTTGGTAATAAAATCTTAATTAGATAGGACTTTTTACTAATTTATAATATTTATGGACATATGTTTTATTTTTATAATTATTTTAAGAATTAAATAAATTTGAATTAAGTATTTTAAGAATTTAATAGATTTAATTTATGATATACTTGAACTCGTATTATTTAAATGTCTTAATGATCGTGATTAAAACCATGTGTTGTATTCCTAATGTTTTGGTGAGATTAGATTTTGAATTTTGGGCTTAAGGATGAAACGTTACAAATTCCTTGATCCAACCTTTTTGAGTTACAATCTCGCCCTCGTTCTTTGGGCAAAAGTGGGCATTGTTTTGATTAGAGTGATCATTAATCCAGCCATCTCCAAAAAAATTTAAGGTTGCGCTAGGTAGAGTTTTATAATTATGATTTGAGAATAGAATTGTATTTTAAATTTGTGAGTTTTGAAATTATGATTTGAAAAGAAAAAATTTGTTTAGTTATGAGTTTTTAAAAGATTTTTGAATTTAATTTTGAATTTTTGATGTGACATATAACTTAAGAAAATTTATTTGATTATGAGTTTTGAAAAGAGTTTTCAGAACTTAATTCCAAAAAGTTATAATCCATAACCAAACGCATAACTTAAAACTCTATTACAAATTCTATTCAAAACTCATAATCAAACTCTTTTTAACATTCAATTCAAAAAAAATAATGCCATTTTGGTGTAAAAAAATAAATTTTATATTTAAAAAATATCAAAAACAAATATAATTTTTTTTTCTCCAAATAATAGGTGGCGATTGGCAATTGCAAAAAAAAATAAAAAATTACACTATTCCGGTCAACCAGCTGGACGTCCGGGGGACGTCTGAGAGGATGACCAGGTAGACACAAAATTCAAAAACTCCTATGCTTCTCAGAATGAAGAAGACGAAAGAGAGAGATATGTCAAACGTGAAAGAGAAATATATTTTGAAATGTGTGGTGAAATCATATTTTCAAAACTCAATCCAACCGGAGGGTGCAAATGGAATGGTATAATTATGATTATAAAGCTTCACCAAACACAGCCTAAAATTCTTCCTTCTCCCTCTCAATTCTGGAGGTAAGAATTTTCTTAACATTGTGTACGTATTTTAGCAAGATTATGTGATATTTTGATAGTTATGATTGTTTGGAAATTAGGATTTTGTTAATATTCTTATTATTGCACAAATTGGGAAATTCCTCAAATTCTTTGCAAAACCTTTCAATTGCTTTCTTATAATTGATTCTTGATATATGAATTTGAGCAGCAAGGATTCTCTGTCCCCAAATAACCATGTCCCCCTATCCCAAATCACTCACAACCATTGAATATATCTTAAGATTTTCATATCTTGGGATTATTAAGACATATTCAAGAGTTGTGAGTGATTTGGGATAGGGGGACAGGGTTATTTGGGGACAGAGGATCCTTAGGCAAATTTGAGAATTCTAGACTTTGAATGAGAAACCCCAAATTTTCCAAACCCTAGGGCATGTGGGGATTGGGAATGTAACTTGTGTGTCGAGGAATTCATAGAAATTCTTGGAAAATTATGAACATTTGGAAAGTATTGAGAAATGATGAAATTCTTAGGAACATGTTTTATTTTGAAAGTATTGAAAATTATAGAATTATACTTTAAATATTGTCTCATTAGAATTTTTGATAGAGATAATTCTTTTGGCAATCGGTGGATGATTGCATTGATTATTTAGAATTCATATGGAATTAGGAGAATTGAAACTAGTTGGAAAAGCTTGCATAGCATTGACATACTCATGATTTCATGATCTTACCTCTGATCGCATTTGAGAAATGTGTTGTGTTAATTCGTTAAATTTTGGAAAAATGTTGAGAATTGAGGTAAATACCTTAGTAAATTCGGTTAGGGTGTGTAGATATGGTTATGAGAATTAAGTTGGGTTGAGGTCCTCGATGAAACTCCAAAAAATCACGTGAGATAAGTTCCAATTTCCTTCTGGTAAAGTGGGATTATTTTGTAGTGCTTTGATAGATTACTAGCAGACACGTATCTAGGAATTTTTAGCGTATTTACCACCTAATAATTTTGATGTGATGAAAGTTATTGAATCAATTGTGTTTTGGAAAGTGCACGGCTAATTCTTTCGAAAAACAAAACTTACATCTTAAGCATGGCATGATATTGCATCTCATGATCATGGTGATGTTAAAACTCATGCACTTTGTTAAGATTATCTATGTTGGGCTATATGTTCATCTCTATGTGAAAAACCATTTTTAAGTGTTGACGGCGTGCCTCTACCGAGATGAAGGATATGGAAGATCTTGGGAGCTAAGGCTCATGTTTTGTTTATTTTTTGTAAAACCTAGGGCTTAATTTGTATTCGGGTTAAAACCCTTTTCTTAATTGTAACAAGGCAAAGCCCTTAGTAATATGTAAGCCTTTAGGGCATTTATTTGGATACTGCTTGGTTTGCATAATCTAGCATAAGGCATGCTAAACATGAAGACTTGTGCACCAAAGTTTACATGCATGCATAATTTTGTTGAGCTTCATGATTTTGAGCATCATTTGTGCCATTTGAAGTAGAATTGGAGTCAATAATTAACATGCATGCATGATTTATGAAGGTATGAAGCTTGAATGCGTAAGTTTTGACATTGGCAAAGAAAAATTTGGAATGATTTTGGAAATGGACCATGATTGTGAATAATTGATTTCAAATTACCTAAGTTTTTATGTTACTCAATGTTTCCCAGAAGTTTTACAGAGAATTGCACGGTAGCTCGAGCGGCAAACCTTGCGCTCGAACGAACCTTGTTTTGCAAGACTCCTTACTCGAGCGTCAGAAATCTCGCTCGAGCATAAAATTCATGCAACCAGTACTTTTATAGAGTTTGAAGGCCGCTCAAGCGACCAAAACTACGCTTGAGCGGAAAGCCCTGTTTCAAAAATTTTGAAAAGTTATTTTATGTTTCGGTTTCCGTTCTCTTTCATTTCTAAGCATTCTTAGGCATGATTGAACATTGTAAATGAACTAAAGAGATAAGAAAAAGGCCTAAGAGAAATAAACAAATTAAGAACAGATTGAATCACTTGTGACCCAATATGTTATGAAATGTATAGGGTCAAGCGCAAGGGCAAATCCATCGGCAGAATACTGTGAGTAATATCTTAGTAAAGATATTTTCAAGTATACTACTTTCCAAATGCTTACTTCTGAATAAGTTTCATGGATTTGTTAATTTGAATTGTGAACGAGTATTCGTTATGCCAATGACTGAATAAGGCCGTCGGAATACGATTATGATTATGATCTTAAATATGAAATGCGCATAAACATGAATAAATTGGGCCCGAGGCCGTTTGACATGAATAAATTGGGCCCAAGGCCATCTGACATGAATGAATTGGGCTTAAGGCCGTCTAACATTTGTGCACCAAAGTTTACATGCATGCATAATTTTGTTGAGCTTCATGATTTTGAGCATCATTTGTGCCATTTGAAGTGGAATTGGAGTCAATAATTAACATGCATGCATGATTCATGAAGGTATGAAGCTTGAATGCGTAAGTTTTGACATTGGCAAAGAAAAATTTGGAATGATTTTGGAAATGGACCATGATTGTGGATAATTGATTTCAAATTACCTAAGTTTTTATGTTACTCAATGTTTCCCAGAAGTTTTACAGAGAATTGCACGGTAGCTCGAGCGGCAAACCTTGCACTCAAGCGAACCCTGTTTTGCAAGACTCCTCACTCGAGCGTCAGAAATCTCGCTCCAGCATAAAATTCATGCAACCAGTACTTTTACAGAGTTTTGAAGGCCGCTCAAGCGACCAAAGCTGCGCTTGAACGGAAAGCCCTGTTTCAGAAATTTTAAAAAGTTATTTTATGTTTCGTTTTCCGTTCTCTTTCATTTCTAAGCATTCTTAGGCATGATTGAACATTGTAAATGAACTAAAGGGATAAGAAAAAGGCCTAAGAGAAATAAACAAATTAAGAACAGATTGAATCACTTGTGACCCAATATGTTATGAAATGTATAGGGTCAAGCGCAAGGGCAAATCCATCGGCAGAATACTGTGAGTAATATCTTAGTAAAGATATTTTCAAGTATACTACTTTCCAAATGCTTACTTCTGAATAAGTTTCATGGATTTGTTAATTTGAATTGTGAACGAGTATTCGTTATGCCAATGACTGAATAAGGCCGTCGGAATACGATTATGATTATGATCTTAAATATGAAATGCGCATAAACATGAATAAATTGGGCCCGAGGCCGTTTGACATGAATAAATTGGGCCCAAGGCCATCTGACATGAATGAATTGGGCTTAAGGCCGTCTAACATGAATGAATTGGGCTGGAGGCCGTCTGACATGAATAAATTGGGCCCAAGGTCGTTTGACATGAATGAATTGGGCCCGAGGCCGTCTGACGTGAATGAATTGGGCCCGAGGCCGTCTAACATGAATGAATTGGGTCCGAGCCCGTTTGATAAGATGGGCCAGAGGTCGTTTGATATGTTTGTTAAGAATTTCATTTATGTAACTTCTTTACTTTGATATTATTCACTAGGCTTTCGTTCACTCTCATTTATATGTATGTAGGTGAGCAAAGAGATATCCAAACCCAGCCTCAGTGAAGGGTGTGAGAGGAAGTCAAGTTTTGTGGCGTCAGCCTGAACGTCTCACGCACGAGACTTTGTTTCTTGTACTTGTCCTTCCGTTTTGCACCTTACTACCTTGGTGGTTCCGTCAGATCACTTATGCATATAAACTTTTGGTTTGGCTGACTATAAGTTTTAATGATCCTGTATGTACAAGATTCTAAGTTTGTTTTTTGGTGTGAGTTATTAATGAATATATGTGAGATGTTTTGATATGCCATGTAAGCACAGCTCTTTGAACAAAATTTTTAAGTCTGCTTCCGTTTTGGCCCCATTATTATTATAAAATATGTTTGTTGTTATTTGAGGCCGTAGGTAATCTCATGATTACTGGCCGGTTATGACCTTAACCTACAAAGGTGGGTTTGGGTCATGACACCCACAACCACCATTACGACCTAGCCACCTTAGATATTCATCTTCATCTAAACCCTAATTTGAAAACCTTAGATTTATGTTTTGCAACACCAGTGAGGAAGGTAAGTGAGGGGGCCTAGGGAAGGAAGGGGCAATGACAAGTTAGGTTAAGGTTTAGGTTAGGTTAAGTTAGTGTTTGTAAGTTGGAGGAAATGAGAGTATTTAAGTATTATCAAAAAAATTGATAGTGTGAATTGAGAAAAAAATTAAAAATTCTAATTGTGCACGGTATGGACTGAGCAAGTAGTGTATACTGAAGTAAATAGTGGTGTGCAAATAAAATTTACTTTCCCCTTGGATATAGGGATGCCAATTTCATTCTATTTTGCATGAGTTTTCCCTATCTAATGAGAAACGGGACATGAAGTATTTTCCTTCCCATCATATTTATGATATATTATTTTATTTTTATTTTTTTTAATATTTTAGAATTTCAAATATATTTTACTAATTTAGTCTACTCCTAAGGGTGTGGGGAAAGGGAGTTGCTAAATGGCTGTTGAAATAGGTGGCAACTTGTACAAATATAAGGTAAATAATTGCTACTAGGACAACCTAGCCTCATCTCTGGTAAGTGTTGAACTTTCAACCTCTCGTGTATAGAGGCTGGATGCCATTAGCCTAGAATCCTGTTATTGTTATTTATTTTTTGAAATATAATAAGACGAAAACACTAAAATATTATAGGAAAAATTACACCCCAAATTTTATTTTTTTTTCAAAATTTGAGCTTTCTAATAGCTCTTGAGTTTTTAATTTTGTAAATTTAAACCCTAATCTTTTAATTTGTTTTCAGTCTAAACTATTTTCTTATTTTTATTAAATAAAATTGACAGAAAAAATATATTTTAATCATTATACTCAATATAAGTGTAATAAAAAGTCTACAATACCCTTTTCCATTGAGTTTAATAACTAACATAACCCATTTATGTTAGTTTTAATTAACAAAATTAAGCAAATAGTTTGGCTTGAAGACAAATCAAAATATTAAAGTTTAAATTGACAAATTAAAAACTTAAAGTTTATTTTATCATAAGATCAAACCCTATATATGGTTCTTTTTATAATTTTCCCAATATTATACTTAACACTCATTTTTCATTTTTTATCTCATATTTTGTTTAACTCCCATCACTTACAAATCATTATTCGTAATATATTATATCAATTCTTTTTTTATTAGTACTTTAATGTTACAAAATTAACCCATTCATGCCCTAACCACTCCTTGATTTGCTTCGCTCCCAATTAGATTTGGTAAGCAGGTGGGATATTACAAACCTGCCACCACCTTATCCAGTTGCCATCCCTACATGGAAAGCTTCTATTTGTACAATAAAAGCAATTCATTACACCCACTTCTCAATTACACATTTTCAAAAAAAATTATAAAAAAAATAAAAAAATAATCTCCTTACACCCTCTATAATCCAAACATACTCTTATCCTTAATCTCCTATCTTTTCTTTACACCCTAAACATTTTAAACCCTAACTCTATACCCACTCCAACGACCACTACTTCCTCCATCTCTGACCATTGCCTTGGAGACTCCCACTTCTGCAGTCGCCGCCACCATGCATATCACGACCCGAACCCGCCCCTAGATGTTTGGATCATAATCGACCGGTAATCATGAGATTACCTACAACCTCAGACAAAAATTCAAAACATAATTATGTATATGAGGCTAGAAGCGAAAGCAAAATAATAAAAGTTGTCCAATAAGCTATGCATATATAGTGTAAACAGAAATTTCATTCGTTAATAACTCACATCCAATACATACTTGTTCATCATATCTGCATATACAAAACCTTCCATGAAATACAAGTTATTATCTTACAAAACTCAAAAGGTTATATACAAAAACTGTCAAACATGACCAACAAAACAAAACAAATGACAAAGGTAAAAGCCTCATCCGTGAGGCACTCTATAGTTGACTTCACAAAAACTCGGATAATCACTAAAACTTCGCTAAG
Organism: Camellia sinensis; assembly: GCF_004153795.1. NCBI lineage: Eukaryota > Viridiplantae > Streptophyta > Magnoliopsida > Ericales > Theaceae > Camellia > Camellia sinensis. Next base: position 171,594 of record NW_021030635.1, on the reverse strand, counting down.
GTTGGACATCCCATTGCGCACCTACATAATGGAGTGAGCTAGAGTTTAGTGAATAACATCAAAGTAAAAGGGGTTACATGAATGAGTTCTATTACTTAACATAATCATTTTCATATCATATTCATTTCATAACGGAACGACCTCTGGTCCGATACAATACATAACAGAATGACCTCTAGTTTAACATATAATAGATGTATAGAGCAAACAGATCATAACTTGATAGAATGACCTTGGGTCCAATTGATTATAGCTGTATAATGACCATTTGGTCAACACATAACGGATAGCTTAGACTTATCAAATAATCAGAATGACCTTGGGTCCACCTTATCAAATATACAGAATGACCTTCATCATATACATTCACACTTAATCAGTTCCATTAACAGATATCATGTTGATCAAACAAATAGAAGCTCATTCATATTCACAAAATCATAAGTTCAGAAAAGCTTACCACATTATATGTTTAGAAAAAAGAATATAAAAAAATATCTTTACTAAGATATTACTCATAGTGATTAGATTGTTGATACGTCTCTGTGGATTAACCTACACAATACATAAACACATACACATATTGGAACACATCGCTTAATCGAATCCTTCTTAACTTATCCAATTCTTTTAAGTCCAATTCTAACTCATTAATTCATTTGGCTCAACTCATGCCTAATACTGCTCAGAGAGATATAAGAATGAAAATATAAATAGAAAATAAATTTTCAAAATAAGTTGAAATAGAGCAATTTGCTCAAGTAGTACTTCGGTCGCTCGAGAAGTCTGCACAGTCTGTAAAAGTACTGGATGTAAAACTCTAGGCTTGATGGTCACTCGAGCCATGAGCAAAATGACCTTTTGGTCGCTCGAATGGTCTGCAAAACTTTTGGATGCATGAAATGTGCGCTCGAGCGGTAACTTCACCGCTCGAGCGATGCAGACGAAATCTGGGTTTCCAAAATAGAATTTTGTGTTTCAAAACTTGAGTCCTTAAGTCAAAACTTGCAAAAACTCTTGTATGGCTCAGTCTATAGCTTGAAAACACTTAGAAAAATATGAACATGAAACCAATATCAAACCCTTAGCTAAAAAACTCCATGATTTCTTCAAATTGGAACTTGAACTTCCCAAATTCTTTACAAATGGAACTCAAACCTTCATGCATGTATGAACTTGTTTCAAATTCTTCTTCTACAACTTTAAAAACTTGAAATTAACTTCAATACTCTTTAAATCCGGGATACATGTATGATACAACTTCTAATTCAAACATAGACATTAAAATCATGCTCAAAATGTTGAAACTTCACAAAATTATGCATGCGTATAAGTTCTAGCTCCAAATTCTTGAGTTTAAGCTCATATCTTCTTGAATTCACATGCTTGGTGACTTAAATTCATGAATTAAAAATCAAACACTTACCTAGAGTCTTGAATTAGGCTTGTTCTAGCAATTCCTTGAGTTCCTCTCCTTAGTTCTTCAAATCTCTAGCAAATTCTTCAAGATTAAACTGCTCTCTTTTTAAGTTAAACTCTCTCTCTCTAGAATGTATTTCCAGTAGATTTTTGAACTCAAAATCGTTAGCTCACTCTTCTCTTATCATATATATACTAATTTATTAGATTAGGGTGCTAATTAAGGATTAAGCACTAGTTATGGCTTAAGTTATATGATCAAAATTTAATTTGCTAAACTGAATCAATTTTTCATCAAACTTCCCAATTGGTTCTAAAAATCATACCATCCTAGCTAAACTTATTAATTTTGGTTTCTAAAGTCATCAAGACTATCAATTTCACATTTAAAGCAGAAATCATAACAGATAATTCATCAAATAAACAGATATGCACAAATTTACACGCCAAACGCATAATTAGCATTCAAAATTAAATAAATATAAGTACACTATGTGATAGGGTTATCACAATGTACCACCCCACCCTCATGACCTTCCACTCGACAACCTCTTAAGAGAGAGAGAGAGAGAGAGAGAGAGAGAGATTAGGTTTTCAGGTCTAGTGGATGGTTTTTAGTTCTATGATTTCAAGAAGAAGAATAAGGGATGGCTAGAGGGTAGCGGGGAGGAGAGAGGGAACTAGAGGAGGATATAGTGGAGTGGCAACAAAGGAAGTGATGAGAAAAAGAGAAATGGTATGGTGGTGATGTAGTGGAGATTGTGTGGAAGGATTTGGTGGAATGAGAAATTATGGTTTTGAATTTTCAAAGTATGGGTATTTTTTAGTAATTTTAAATAGGCAAAAAAATTATAATAAAAAAAATGAAGTGTGTACTGATGCAAGTAGAAGCACTCTTCCCTTGGGAAAAAACAAGTTGTTCCATTTCTTTCCTATACACAAAATAATTTTTCCGTTTCAATGATCCAAATCGTTCATTTTATAAAGTACTCAATGTATATCATCCTTGAAAAAAATTATGTCAATTCGATAATCGTAACATTTTCATTTTATCGTATTTGTTTCTAAACAATGAATGGTTTATTTTCAAAATGCATTTGCCGTCCATTTTTTCGGAGACAAATGCAATAAACTAAAAAAGTTGTGATTATTGAATCAGACTAATTTTTTTCATAGATAATATACATTCAGGACCTTTGATGGGTTGTTTTACACACAAAAAATAAACACTAAAATGTACCAAATTCCTTAGAATAATGGTAAGTCCAGGTATCGATCCACAGAGACAAACTGGAAATTAAGCTAATTTAACTGTTAAATTCCTAAATTAATTTTGATGAAAGAGATGGTTGTTTATAACCTAATGATAATAATAAATAAAATAAACTAAGAGATTAAACTATCAATTAAAAATGAAATTGGGATTACTGATTGTTGGAAAAACCTAGGGTAATGAATTCACCAGTAGTTACATAAATAAGGTTTCAATTTGAAAATCAATTATGTTACGGTTCGAACCAAATAATACTTCGCAACTACAAGTTCAAAACATTAATCAATAGAATTAACACGTTCAATGTATAGGCACGAACCATCTCAAATAGTATGAGTTGCTCGCTCTAAACTAGGGTAGCAACACGACTCGTCCCTCGTAGTATGGCTCGTCTCATACCTTGAACATGAAAGAATAGAAAACCATTACATGGAAAGCATTCAACAATCACAGACAGCAGAATACTTGAAGAAATAATGAAAAATATATTTGAAACCTTCTTGAATACCATACAACTGTTCAAACCATTACATAAAAGAAAACTAAAAAGAAACCCCTATTTACTTGACTAGGGTTTCATCAAAACCCTAGAAATAGAAGCCTAGCCACTCATGGAGGAGTGGGAAGAGGTGGAAGAAGAAGAAACCCCCATGGAAGATGTTCTTGAAGCTTGAGAACTCTCATTTTCAAACCTTAGCTCCTCATCTCTTTTGGATTTTTCGGAACCTCTAAAAGTAGTCTCTTTTTTTTTTCCCCAGCAGAACAAACTTGAATTTCTGCACATGTAACCCTAGGTGGGCCGCTCGAGCGCCCCTACTTTCTACTCAAGCGGTGGTGGGCCGCACGTGCGGTGATGTGGCAGCCTGGGAATTTTCATTACTCGCACGGAGAATTTGCTTTTGCGCCACTTTTTGCCTAAATTTGTGTGTTGCATGCCAAATCTGTACAAGTGCACAAAACACATCATCTCCACCAAATAAACAAAATTCAATGACTATAAATGTAACTGAATCGACTTCAATGTGGTACCTTTCGGCCTATATCACATCCCCCAGCTTACATTTTGCTAGTCCTCGAGCAAAACAATAGAAATAAGAAAAATAAAATACTCTAAGCCACTTTTGCAAGGATCACGATTGCATTTAGCATATGCAACAAGCCTTTAAACTATAGGGTTACCTAAAATGGATGAGTATAGTCTCGTGAGGATTTCCAAAAATGATACTCACATACATCTACATATTCACATTTACTCAACAATATGTAATCACACTATTACAACTATCAATTAACTTATGTGCCAACTACAGTGTGATATTAAGACATGATGAGTCATTGAAGGCACAATGGAGAAGCATGAAGGAATCTATTAAGCAAGAACCACAATTCAGTATTACAAAAGTTAAGTCTCATGTACTTGCGAATGCTAGTGAACACATCATTAGTGTCCATGGTGTAAAGTGCAGTCTCCATAATTAGTTAACTGTCCCCTATAATAGCCCAGTGTAACTCATAATAACACCCAACATATACAGAAAAACTAAACTTTTGCAACTAGGATTCTCAAATTTTTCTCTTTTTTTTTTTTTTTAGACTATGCAATGTCCTAATCCATTAAGCTTTCTAATCGACCCGTGTAGCAAGCATTGGGCCCATGACTCCCAAACCAGACAGTTTTAGGGCATTAAGTGTGAAGACACCCCTACGGGCTTAATAACTCGAGCTGAAAAAGCTACGGATCCTAACAAGTCATTTTCATTATTTTTCCTTAACAGTGCAATGTCTAGGTCCCTTTTACACACCAAAAATAAACATTAAATTGTACCAAAATCCTTAGAATAATAGTAAGTCTAGGTATCAATCCACAGGGATAAATAGGAAATTAAACTAATTTAATTATTAAATTTCTAAATTAGTTTTGATGAAAGAGATGGTTGTTCATAACCTAATGATAATAATAAATAAAAGAATCTAAGAGATTAAACTATCAATTAAAAATGAAATTGGGATTACTGATTGTTAGAAAAACCTAGGGCAATGAATTCACCACTAGTTACATAAATAAGGTTTCAATTTGAAAATCAATTATGTTACGGTCCGAACCAAATAATACTTCGCAACTACAAGCTCAAAGCATTGATCAAGAGAATTAACACGTTCAATGTATAGGCACGAACCATCTCAAGTAGTACGAATCATTCGTTCTAAACTAGGGTAGCAACATGACTCATCCCTCGTAGTATGTCTCATCTCATACCTTGAACATGAAAGAATAGAAAACCATTGCATGGAAAGCATTCAACAATCACAGAAAATAGAATACTTGAAGAAATAATGGAAAATATATTTGAAAACTTCTAGAATACCATACAACTGTTCAAACCATTACATAAAAGAAAACCAAAAAGAAAACCCTATTTACTTGACTAGGGTTTCATCAAAACCCTAGAAATAGAAGCCTAGCCACTCATGGAGGAGTGGGAAGAGGTGGAAGAAGAAGAAACCCCCATGGAAGATGTTCTTGAAGCTTGAGAACTCTCATTTTCAAACCTTAGCTCCTCATCTCTTTTGGATTTTTCGGAACCTCTAAAAGTAGTCTCTTTTTTTTTTTCCCAGCAGAACAAACTTGAATTTCTGCACACGTAACCCTAGGTGGGCCGCTCAAGCGCCCCTAGTTTCTACTCAAGCGGTGGTGAGCCGCACGTGCGGTGATGTGGCAGGCTGGGAATTTTCATTACTCGCATGGAGAATTTGCTTTTGCACCACTTTTTTCTTGAATTTACGTGTTGCCTACCAAATCTGTACAAGTGCACAAAACACATTGGGGGTGTTTGGCAAGAAAAAAAATAGCTTAGTTTAGGCTAAAATTCACAAAAAGACAAAATAGACTAAAACAGCTAATAAGACAAAATATCACATCAAACCCATAATCATTTCACTTTTTCTCTTACAAACATCAC
>NW_021030635.1:65265-93857 GCF_004153795.1 Camellia sinensis | reverse complement strand
ATCCGGTAGCGTCACAGCCACGTCGGTATATCCGTCTTCGATATCCGGGATAGCCTTTACCCCTTGGGATTTCTTGAACAACTTCTCAAGCTTGCTCAATTTTAGTGCTGTATGGTCTACCTCGAACTCGAAGGGAGAGTCCGGTTGATTGACAGGCGTAGGTGCCTTAGATAGCTGGGGCAGAATTGGGGGCGGAGTTGGCCCTGTTGGTATGTCTGTATCTTCGTGGACATTTGGTGCCTCCCCGGGTGCCGGGACTCTTGGTGGGGGAGGAACTGGGTGTGAAGCAGATGCCCCACTTTGTTGTTGTAATTTGGCAATTAACTCTGCTGCTGGGCCATGATCTCGGCCTGTTGTTTGGCAAATTCATCTCGGCGAACAGCATCCTGCTGCATGGCTCTCATGGTGTCCTGCATCTGACTCATCATTTCTTCAACTCCTGTCGGTCCAGGCATACTGCCCTGATCTGTCTGAACTACTGGCAGGTCTATCTCTATAGCAACAATTGGGATCTCAATCTGACTGTCCACTGATGGGGTAATCCACTACTCTGGCAAACTCTGCTCGGATACACTGCGTCTTCTCGACCTCTGTCTGATAACCGGGGGTAGGGAATGATACACTGGTTGTCCGTCGACCAGATCCTCGGATCAATTGAGTCGGTGGCCTCTTGTCCAGAGTGCTTGGGGAATATCTGCTTGGTCTGAAGCAATTGTGCTAAACTACCTAGCAAAAAGATAAATAAAGCAATAATAAGAAAATAAACGAGCAGACAAACAGATAGCATAACGGTGTAAATAAACACAACACACAGTCGGGTATAATTAACACGCAATTGATACACCGTTCTCAAAGACTGATCATTATTCCCAAATCACTGTCCCCGAAGCTGAATCTGATACCCGCAGATAACTGATTCTGAAAATACTGAACTGGTGCCCACAAGCCTGATACCCAAAATGCTGAACTGGCGCCCGCAGGCCTGATGCCCAAACATGTAAACTAATACATGCATTCGTATAGAGACGCACTCTAAAAGCACATAACAAACAAGTGAGAGCCAAAACACCCCTATGTTGGGGTAAGGTTTCCATGTCCTATTTTGTCTGGAGCTAAGGTTTCACTACGCACACAGCGGTTTCAAACAACCTATGATCGAGTGAGCAACCTGTCCTAGTTTGGAATGGTCACTATGGATTCCGAATATGCGCTAGGTCGAATGATCAAAAGGGTGCCCCGGTAAAATCGGGGTTTGTGTTCCCGTCGTGGCAGAGCCCACAACCGGTCAGCCTTACGGCACGCTTCTCGAAGCGAGCCTCCGGCAAATCGTTCAGGAATAGCATACGGCAAACACGGTGTCCTAGGCGCACCAATGCAAATGCAATGCAAAGAAACACATAAGTATAGTCAAAACCAGATATCATGAGTTTGAGTCAAGTTCTCCAAAGTCCCCAACAGAGTCGCCAGAAACTGTAGACGTCCCCGAACGTCCCAGCAAGAAATCCCCCATTTTGTTCATTGGGCTCGCTACAGTTTAGGGCTCAAAGTCACGGTCCTATATCTAATCTCGCAGAGTGTAATGCAAGACCGATGAATCATCAAAGAATCCAAATCCGGCAAATCATTTTTGAAAATAGATTTTTTTGAAAGAAGTGCCAAACATGGACTGCTTTGCCAGATACAGAGTCGCCACCTAAATATTTTATTTTAGGAAATTTTGGAAACCCTGACTTGTTGCCTAAGGCCACGTGTCCGTCATCACCAAAGTTGCCTCGGCTCAGGAACTTGGGTACAGTTGGGGAAGGTCACTTCGTGAGCACCCCCGCTCACCCGATCAAAGATCGGCCTCTACTAACCATGATATCTAGTTTTGAAAATATTATGCATTCTGTTATTAGCCTAGATTTACTATGTGATGCGCACAGCATATAAGTATAGACTGGATCGCCTGAATTGGAACAACACATCTCATGTTTGTTTATTTTGAAAATGGTTTGATGGTGCTACCCGCAAGTAGGCTAAGACATGGATTTGCCACCCTCGGGGGGGCTTAGAAAAAATGATGATTTGCCACTCTCAAGTGGGCTTAAAACTCACATTTAATGAATTATTCCAATTCAGATAATCTAACCTTCACCCACAGGCATTCAGGCAGTTTTACCACATAAGCAGTTAGCCTCATAGTAAGCATGCTATCATGGTAGTCATTCACACGCATGCAAGGATGCTAAAGCATAAAACTTACCGAGTACTCCAAGCCAAAACAGAAGCTATGTTAGAAATCCATGCATGATCCTAACTATGCAGAAATGCGTAATGCAACACATGCAAAAATGCAACTACAATAGGCTCGGCTATTCTAAACATAGCATATGATGATACTACAGCTAACACGTATTCAATTTGGAATTGAAATACAAATGCAGTTAGTATGATGCGCCGAGCCCGGTGTATGCAATACAGATGAATGAATGCAAACATGCGAGTATAAGAATGTTAATTGAAACATGCCCTAATCTAACCATCATAAGCTGGTAAATAAAAGAGAGAAAGACGTGGGGTCGAAAGACATACATCACACACACGCACACTTATTACAATATTGCCCTCGTTCGGAGGATCCGAATAAATAATATACAGTCCGAAAATAATACAGTCCGAATGAATAACGAATTACAATTAATTATTACACAACCACTAACTAATTAACAAATTAGCTAAGTAAACAAATAAATTAAATGAATGTGGCTGCCTCGGCTCTGTTTTGGATGATAATGGATGCACGCATGCTCGATGCGCTTTGTCGGTAAATTCCATCGCGATGCCTCGTCTCGCCTTTGTTTGCAGCTGATTTCAGAAACTTACACAAAGCTCCAGAAGGCTGAAACTCCACTTTGGGAAAGCCACCGACCAGGTATTGGCTTGGAAAACCCTTGCCGACCACCCCTTATGGTGGAAACCAAAAAAGGTGGTCGGCCTACCAGGAAACCTGGTCGGCCGACCACTTTCTGCTCCTAGACTCTGGTTTTTCCTTGTAGCACAGCAAAGCAGCAGCTTCTAGACCAAGTTGGTGAACCTTCAACCCTTGCAAATCAGTCCCAAAGTGCTAGAATGGATGGTGGAGGTGGTAGGCTATGAGGTGTAGTGCAAATGGTACAAGAAAATTAGGGTTTAGAGCTTGGAATAGTGAGTTTTGGAGGGTGGAGTGTATATGCCTTAAACAAATTTGTTGAACCCTTCAAATGGAAGAGGAGGGCCTCTCTTATAGAGAAGAGAGGCCAAAGCTTCTCTTGGAAGCTTCAAATATCCTCTATACACGTGTATGGAGGATGGTCCAAATGTCTCCCAGCTGGCACAGCTGTGATGCATTCAGAGAGAGCAAAAAGCAAGAAGTAGGCCGACCAGTTCAAGTGGTCGGTCGACCACTCCCCCTGGTCGGCGTCGGCCGACCAGGGGTCAAAAGGTTCAAGAAGAATTTCTGGCCAGCCACTCCAAAAAGGTGGCCTCCCAAATGAGTGTAACACAGCTGTGTGGTGGAAAACCAGAAAATGTGACCCAAGAGAGAGAAAAACCAGCTTTTTAGCAAGGTTCAAAAGGGTCAAGAAGAATTACTGGTCGGCCTACCCATATTGGTGGCCTCCCAGATGAGCACAACACAATGGTGGTATGAAAAGCCAGAAATTGTGACTCAAAAGTGAGAAAAACCAGCTTTCTGTCAGAAAAACCGGCTTTAGGAGAGAGAAAAAGAGAAAACTGGTTTCCAAGGGGAAAAGGTAGCCTCCCACCACACTACCACCTCTCTAACAATGAAAATAGGGTCCCTACCAAAAATGGACCAACACGGATGCAAAACGAGGGTTCGAGGGCTAAAACGAGCAGTCTAAGGCCCCGAAAATAGGCTGTTAGGCACCGGAAGTGGCGTATGACCACAAGGGTGGTCTCCCGGGCCACAGTGTCCCTCTAAAGGGAGGAAATAAGGTGTGTGCCAAAAACCGGAGCAAGCTGAAGTAATTAAGCAGTCCCGAACCGAGGCACACGGTCGACGACTCCGAAAATCGAAAACTGGCCTCCAAATAGGAAAAATGGCCTATAACCACAAAACGTAGCCTACGGCCGCTAAGAGATGATCTACGAGTCCTCTCCCTCCCTTCGGAAAGAGAAAACAGAGAAAGCAGGACCTGGTTCGCAAACCGAGATAAAGCACAAAAGAGCCCCGAAGTCTGGAGGCAAGGCTCGCAGCCGAGTGCAAAAAGTCACAGACGCACATGCAAGGTCGAGTGCAAAAAGTCTCGCTCGAGCGCAAGAAGCTTCACTCGAGCGAAGAACTTCCCCTTTCTAGAAAAATCTGCATCTATGAGAGAAACCTGAAGACCCTCAAACCTCGCTTGAGCGCAAGAAACCTCGCTCGAGCAAAAAAGCCAATTACACAAGGCTCACTCGAGCACAAGAAGCCTCGCTCGAGCGAAGAAGCCAAATCTGGGTAACAACAACCTAGACCAAGTAATAACCAACCTGTTCCAAACTTGCCAAACAAGTTCTAAAGCTCAAATACAAAGGGTCAAAGGGGGAAAATAAGATACAGACACAATAAGCAACCGCAGAACCCAAGTTCGGAACATAATAAAGGCCGGGACAAAACCGGAATCGCAATAAAAAAAAATCACCCAATCTATTAAAACAGTGAAGAAGAAGAAGAAGACGAAGAAGAAAAATATCAAACAAAATCTAAAATTATAATACCAAATAAAGAGTTAAACAACTACTATAAAATATGAATTAAATATTACTTTTTTGGACATTTTTAGGAGTAAATTTATTAAATAAGTTTACATATAATTTGTAAGAACTTTTTATTTGAATTGTAAAGTTAAATTACTAAGTTTGAGCCTTTTACTTTGTAGATAGATGCCTCTAATCTAAATATATTTAAAGGTTAATTACACTTTTTATCCTTGTAAATTTCACTTTACTCTGTGTAGTTTTAATTTGAACAATTTGGCATTACACTTTAAGTCTAATTTCAATTTAGTCATTTCGTTAAAATTTTATTAATTTTGTTTACGTGTACACCTTAAAAAATTGACAAGTGTTCTAAAAATTATTAATATTAACCTTCAATTTAGATGAAAAAACCAAATTAAAACTTTAAAAAATTGACAAGTGTTCTAAAATTATTAATTTTAATCTCCAATTTAGACAGAACAACCAAATTATTACCTTAAAAAATTGATAATCATCTCAAAATTATGAATTTTTACTTTCAATTTAGATGGAAGGACTAAATTCGAACTACAGTTGAAGTATAATAACCAAATTGTTCAAATTAAAATAATGGATTAAAGTAAAATTTGAATCAAACTACTAGGGTAAAACGTGTAATTAACTCTATATTTAAAAAATAAAATATTTGTAAATAAGTCATAAATGTAATATATATATATATATATATATATTTCTATTTAATGAATTTTTAAAATTCACAAATTATATATTTTTAAATTGGTAAATTACAAATACAACTTCTGAGATTTGCTTAAAATATAGATTAACCGTGCAGTTCTGAAAATTAAATAATCCCTTGTCATAATTTTTTATTTAACAAAATTAATAGAAAAAATAAAATTTCTAACTACTTTTTCATACAATAATATAATTTTATGAATTGTTAATTGAAATATATTTATGATATCATTAAAATTTGTTGATTAACTTGATAATTTATTAACAAAAAGGTAATTTGTTATGTGATTAAAAACTTGAAAGGATTTGACATAATTTTCAAAATTAGCAAAGACAATTCGTATTTTAAGCAAATCTTAGGGATATATTTGTATTTACCCTATTTAAATTTATTTGAAAAAGTAAAATTTTTAATTAAAATATTAAAATGTTTATTAAAATAAAAAAATACTAATTAAAAAGTTGAAAACCATTTAAAAAAAAACCAGCATAGTGATTGCATTTTGTATAATCGTTCGTAACCTCCCTCTCCTCTCTTTCTGTAGACACTACTGACTCACTCAGCCAACAACTAGCCAAATTCAATCCGAACCCAAATTCAGAAACCCAAATCAACAAACCCATCAATCAAAGCTGTAGACGAAGATGTTGAGGAAATCGACAACCCCAAATTTTGAATTTCCATCCTTTGATACATATATAGATCTGCCTATATATACAGGTTGTGTTTTTTTGTAAATTTTTTTCAACACATCAACAGTTGGATCTAGAACTATTATTTTTATTGTTGTTGTTGTTGTTGTTGTTGTTTGTCTGATTATAATACTTGTTTGTTTGTGTTTGTAAAACTATGTTTGTTTTATAGCAACTCATTTAGATTTGCTCCAAATCCTTGCTTTGAAAATGGTGAGTCTATTTCTCTCATATTTGTTTCTATTTTACATCATCAATGTCAAGTTTTTAAATGTTGTGAATTGATTAGTTTATTGGGGTAATTACACTGGTCTCTCATGAAAATTGAAGAAAATACAATAAATCTAATTTATAGATGTTGTGAATTCATTAGTTTAAAAACACGGGACACTTTTTGTTGAATTCAATGCACATTTTAACTATTTCACCTATTTGCAAGACATTTTTTTTAAATCTAAATACCAATCCTAAACAAAGGCTTTTTTAAAGTAAAAGACAAAAAAAAAAAAAAGAGACATTTTTCACTAAATTTAGTGCACTTTTTGAAATCAATACAATTTTTAACATTTTTACATATTTTCAAGACACTTTTTACATTTCTCAATATTAAACAATGCCCCTAGGGCACTTGTTAGCTTTTGCCATTATAAAATTAATGTATTTTTTTTTTCTCTAATGCATTATTTTATAAGCACTTTAAAAGCATAATTTTCATATAGTTGTGAATGAATTGAAGTTTGACTTGCTTTGGCATGAATTTTATGAGGTTCTATATATACTTTTGTAACATGAATGGGCATTTAAGGTTTGTTGCACTTAGATGAGAAGATTATGTTAGCCAAATTCCAAGATTTGGATTCAAATTTTAGTAGTAAAGTTACTTTTCCCAAATAAAAGTGTTAGTGGTCTATGTAGCTTGGTGAAATTTCACTAGGCAAATTCACAACTTAAAGGTCACTGAAATTTCACGGATGTAATTTCACTGCATACAAAATCAAAATTCACAACTAATAGATCAAAACATAGTATACATACAAAATTCATATCACAAAAGAGATGAAGCTTTTGCAAATGCTTTGCATATCCTTAACTAAGGAAATTGTGATTTTTGCAGTAAACATAAAAATAGTTGAATATTTAACAAAAAAGTGTTTACATTGTTGATTTTACTAACGCTGTGTTTGGTTGGAGGATTTAGAAAGGAAAAAAGAAAATATAAAGGTAGGTGAAATGTGAATAAAATTTACTTACATTTCACTTAGTTTCACACACTTTTTTCTTTTCATTTTCCAAATTCTTTCCCGAATCCCCCAACCAAACACAGTGTAAAAGATTCTATAAATTTTTTTTTTGGTAGCCTACAATAGTTAAATAGGCAATTCTTATCTACATAGGTGAAAGTCAAGAAAATAACAATTAGATTGTTTATATCAAAGTTAAAACAGGACTGGAGATAAGGTCCAGTAGGAGATAAACACGTGACATCTCTACGTTGTTAGCAAAAGTGGAGGAAACAGATGTTAATGGAGGATGGAAATGGAGGATGGAAACCGGTGGTCAAACAAAGAAACCGAGTCATTGGCAGGATGCATGGAGGTAGAGACAGATGGATCACAGTTTTTGTAGATAACCTACCTGACTCCATTGATCCAAAAGGCCTCTTCAGTTTGTTCAATAACTTTGGAGTTGTAAGGGATGTATTCATTCCAAACAAAAGGCGAAGGATTTCTAGTACAAGGTTTGGTTTAGTGAGGTATGACTGCAGAGTAGCTTCCAATGTGGCAATCCAAAGAGCGAATGGACTGTGGGTGGAGGACAGAGCTCTAAAGGCTAAGGAAGCGGATTTTAACAGTGATAAAAGCAGAGTGGTGAATCCGAATACTATTGGTGCAACAAAAACAACTAAACAAAACACTGATTTTGTGGGTGGAAATGTACAAAATAACAGAGGAATGATGAGAACGTTTGCAGAAGTTCTTACTAGGAATAGAGAGGAGGGTCAATCACGGTTAGTGGTGAAAGCTCGGGAGGTGGGAAATGCATGGCTGTATGAGAGTGTGATTATTAGATTACACCATCATGTTACAAAGGCCGATTTCAAACATGAAGCTCGAAGTAGGGGAGTGAAGAAAGGAAGAATTAGAAAGGGTGGAGGGAGGGATATTGTTATTACTTTTAGCTCAATCGAGGAGAAAGAAGAGGGTGTAAGACTAATGCAAGGTTGGCTGGTGGAGTGGGTGAGTTTGTTCAGGATTGGAAAGCCGGATTGCATATTGAGCAAGAGAGAAGCACTTGGCTCTCATGCTATGGAGTTCCTCTGAATCTGTGGAGTGCAGAAACGTCTATTTCCATTGGAAGGCTATGGGAGGAAGTGGTAGGGCTGGATGAAGATATTGGAGACCCGATGTTGTTCGTCTGCAGCAAAATTAGGATTGTTACAAAATGTATGGAGGCCATCAATGTCGTGATTAGTCTCGAATCCGGCAGCGGTGTGTACCCAGTGCGAATCTGTGACGAGCAATTGGTGTTTTCTAGCTGCAGGCATTTGGATAGTCACACTTCAGATGAGTTACATGGCTCCGGTGGACATAGTGATGGAGTTTCAGTCTTTGCCCATGGCTGGGTTGAAGGTGAAGCTGAGGTGGCACCAAATCAGGAGGGTGCCGTGGACATACTAGCTGATGTGGACAAGGATCAACGGGTTAGTTCAAGTGAAGTGGCAAGTGGAGGAAATTTGAGCTGGCAACATGCATCGGTTTTAGCTGAGACCGTGGAAAGCCTTGGAAGTTCAAATTCAAATGTAGGTTCCAATAAGATGGTTGTATCAGAGTCGACATCTGCGCAGAAGTGTAATGATGATTTTGGTGTAAGGCTCGATGGGCAGTTGGATGGCCATGTGGTTACCTCTGGATATATGAAGAGCTTGAGTGGACCGGTTAAGAGCTGGCCTGAAGTCCATCTTGAGGTGTGTTTCTCCCAGGCCTAGTTGGGAGAATTGGCGCTTGGTGGGCCAATAGGGCCATATCCTAGTCAGGGCATTGGGTATGGTTTAGTGGGCCAGAATTTTAGCCATACAAAGGCTTTGGATCTGGAAGGTAACAGTAAGGAGTTGGATAAGGGCCGTTCTAAACAACTTATGAACGCTGCTACTTCAACTCGTAAGAAAGCTCGGCATGGAAATAGAAATTGGAAGCTGCCATTTTCTGCACGGAGAAGAGGGCACAGTGAGGCAGTAGCAAGACGAAACTCTCAAAAGGAGGCTTTGTTCAGATCAGCTTCAGCAGCTCTGTCCAGATCTCTAGCTACCCGAGACAACCGCAGGTCTAGAGGTAGTGCTCGGATTTTAAATGAAGCTCAGGAAACACTGTGCATGGGTAAATTACTTGGGGTGGAGTTTGGGCAAGATGAAGCAAGTATTGTCAACCGTATTGTGCAGTTGGAACAGCAAGACAAAGAAAAAATGGGGGTTAGAATTGGTTCACCGAGGTAAACCAGTCCGTAGGTGCTCTCAAAATGTGGATAGCGGTTTAAATGAAGATACTTTCATGGAATATTAGAGGTTTGGGTCGGCCAGAAAAGAGGGGCAAAATCAAGAAATTAGTAAAGGAGAGGAAAATTGGAATGCTTTTCTTACAAGAATCAAAAAGAGTATTGTTATCAGAATGGAATATTCGATCTATTTGGGGATGTACCCGATTTGAATATATGGAGGTTGGATCACAAGGAAGTTCGGGTGGCATAATTTGTGTATGGGATCCTGATTTTTTTCAATTAAAGGAGTGCTGTGGTAGTAGGAATTTCTTGCTTTTGCAAGTTACTATCTATCATTCCTTTGATTGTGTTTTGATGAATATGTATGCTCCTACTGATGTAAGTAAGAGGGGGAGGTTGTGGGAAATTATTCAACAACTTAGAAGTAAATTTCTTAGCCCGTGGTGTGGGGGGGGGGATTTCAATGAAATCAGGATGATTAGTGAGCGTATAGGTGTGTCAAGAAAGGATAGGGGTATGAGAGAGTTCAACGACTTTGTTGACTCCTGTGAGCTCACAGATATACCAATCGTTGGAAGAAAATTTATATGGTGTAATAATTAGGAGGGTGCGAGATGGAGTCGAATTGACACGTTTTTGTTTGACCCAGAGTGGTTGGAAAGCTTCAATATCAAATTGTGGGGATTGCCTAAAATTGTTTCTAACCATTGCCCAATTTTGCTTATGGAGGACGAAAGGGATTGGGGTCCTAAACCATTCAGATTTTTAAATGCATGGCTTCTTCATCCTTCATTCTCTAAAGTGGTCAGGGAGGCCTGGGAAGAGTCATAGAATACTGGGTGGGGTGGTTTTGTAATGCTTAAAAAACTCCAACTAATTAAACAAGTTTTGAAGCGATGGAACAGTGAAGTGTTTGGAGCAATATCTGTGAAGTTACATCCTGCAGAGGAAAAATTACATGAATTTGATTTGTTAACTGAAACTAGAGAGCTATCTAATGGGGAGGAATCGAGTAAAAGGGAAATTAGAGATGAGGTATGGAAATTAAGTAAAATGCAAGAATGGATTTGGCTTCAAAAATCAAGGCAAAATTGAGCGCTCAAAGGGGATAAAAATACCAGATTTTTTCATGTTATGGCAAGCTGCAGACAGAATAGAAATGCAATTGGCTCTTTGAAATTTGATGGAATTGTCTATGATGAGCCAGTCCAAGTTAAGCATGAAGTGTTTCAATTTTTCAAAGCGCATTTCATGGAAGTGTGGAGTTCAAGGCCAAAATTGGTGGGAAGTTTTAAATCTATTGGTAGCATAGCAACAGTGGAATACATTGAGGCAAAATTTTCTGAGGCAGAAATTTGGGAAGCAGTGAGAAGTTGTGACGGTAATAAAGCTCCGGGGCCAGATGGATTTAATATGTTGTTTTTTCAGAAATGTTGGAAGGTTGTGAAGAAAAAGGTAATCCAATTTATGCAGGACTTTCATTGGTATGGGAAATTAGTGGATGGGATTAACAGTTCTTTCATTACTTTAGTGACTAAAAAGGACAATCCTATTAGTCTTGGGGATTACCGACCGATCAGTTTAATCGGGTCTGTATACAAGATTCTCTCTAAGGTATTGGCTAACCGGTTAAAGATGGTGATGCTTAGAATTATTAGTGAAGAGCAATCAGCGTTTGTGGGTGGTATAAGTTTCCTAGATGGGATTTTAATTGCCAATGAAATTGTTGACTGGTGGAAGAAGACTAAAAAGCATGGTATTATACTGAAACTTGATTTCCAAAAGGCTTATGACTCAGTTAATCGGTCCTTTCTGCTATCTATGATGAAGAATTTTGGCTTTGGAGAAAAATGGCTAGCTTGGGTGCAGGAGTGTATATCGAATACTCGAGTCTTAGTTCTTGTGAGTGGTTCCCCTACATCAGAGTTTAGCCCATCTCGAGGCCTTAGGCAAGGGGATCCTCTCTCGCCTTTCCTTTTTAATATGGTAGCTGAGGGCCTTAACATCTTGTTGACCAGGGCTAGGGAGTTAAATCTATTCAAGGGTGCTGTTCTTGGGGCGAATGAAGTGTCAGTGTCCCATCTTCAATTTGTGGATGATTCTATTATATTTTGTGAGGCAAAATGAGAGGTAGTGGTGAATATTAAAAGGATTCTTAGATGCTTTGAAGTGATGTCTGGGCTCCGGATCAATTATCATAAGAGTGTGATTTCTGGCATTGGAGTTCAAGATGCCTGATTGGAGGAAATCGCCGATAGGCTAAATTGTAAGTGTCAAAAGCTTCCATTTAAGTATCTTGGGATGCCTCTTGGGGCCAATCCAGGAAGGTTAAAAACTTGGAAGCCTGTTGTGGATCGAGTCAAAGTCAAGTTGGCCAGTTGGAAAAGAAGGTTTTTATCTCTTGCAGGGAGACTAACTCTTATCAAAGCAATTTTATCTAGCCTCTCGGTATATTATCTCTCCTTATTTAAGATGCCTGAAGGAGTTGCTAAAGAGCTAGACAAAATTCAAGCTGCTTTTCTGTGGGGTGGATCCGTCATTAAGAGCAAGATTCACATGGTTAAATGGTCTGAAGTTACTACAAGTGTTATTAAAAGAGCGTTAGGCATCAAAAGTCTTAGGGATGTGAACGCATGCTTGCTACTTAAGTGGTGGTGGAGGTTTGGTGGTGATGAAAAGTTGTTGTGGAATAGAGTTTTATGTGGGAAATATAACATTCAAGGCAGCAAGTGGTATCCAACTACGGAAACCACCCAGATGCATTCCCGGTTATGGAAGGATATTCTCTCGGTGGCAACTTCCACCCCTACTTTGCACAGTTTCTTTGTCAGAACTACTTGCATAATGGTGGGCAATGGGGATAGAACTTTATTTTGGGAGGATAAGTGGGCTGCTGTTAGATGTTTAAAGGATGAGTTTCCTCGATTATATCGTATCTCTCATGATAAGTTGAAAACAATTAAACAGGTGGTTGAACTAAAAAGGAGCCTACATGACTGGGAGGTATGCTTCAATAGAATGCTCCGAGATTGGGAGAAGGAAGAGGTGGTTCGTTTGGTCAATTTGGTAAATAACACTCCGGAGTTAAGAGTTGATAAGATTAATGCGTTATGTTGAGGGGCTGAAAAATCGGGGTGTTTCAGTGTATCAGCTTGGCGGCAAAGGTTAAAAACGTCCTCTTACCTACAGCGGATTGGTGTCATTCCGGCTACTGCTAATACTCAATGTGTGTTTTGCAAAGCTAAAGCGGAGTCGATTAATCATGTATTGTTGTGGTGTCCCTTTGTTTGGTGGGTGTGGGCTGATATATTTTTATGGTTGGGATCTTAGTGGGCTATGCCAGCAACAATGGATGGAGTTTTACAGTTTTGGGCTGGTTTTTCAGGTAATAGCTTTGAGAGAAACGTATGGAATGTGATACCTATTGCTACATTGTGGTCTATTTGGAAACACAGGAATGAGGTGTTGTTTTCTGAGGTGCAACCTGATCTGTTTGGTCTGTGTGATTTAATCAAAACCAGGACTGCTATGTGGATAAGAGCTGCTGATGTGAAGCTGGTCTTTTCAGTCAATGATTTTTTGCATAACTTTCAACAAATCAAGTTTTGTCGGAGAGGAGTAGTGTAGACACCCTATTTTTGACCGACCTTAAGACTCAGACGTCACCAGTTGAGCGCTCGGTGATGTTGCATATTGTGCTCGTTCTGAGGTTTTAGAGTCTCGGCTGCGAGCCTTGCCTCCGGACTTCGGGGCTCTTTTGTGCTTTGCCTCGGTTTGCGAACCAAGTCCTATTTTCTCTGTTTTCTAAAGGGAGGGAGAGGTCCCGTAGACCATCTCTCAGTGGCCGTAGGCTACGTTTCGCGGTCGTAGGCCATTTTTCCCGTTTGGAGGCCAGTTTCTGATTTTTAGAGCTGTCAGCCGTGGGCCTCGGTTCGGGACCGCTTAATTACCTCCGATTGCTCCGGTTTTTGGTACATACCTTATTTCCTCCCTTTAGAAGGGACACTGTGGCCCGAGATCAAACTCGTGGTCATACGCCCACTTTCCGGTGCCTGACAGCCTCTTTTCGGGGCCGCAGACTACCGCCGTTTTGGCCCCTGAATCCTCGGTTTTGCATCCGTCTTGGTCCATTTTTGGTGGGGACCCTATTTCATTGTTAGGGAGGTGTAGTAATGGTGGGAGGCCACCTTTTCACCCTTGAGAAACCAAGTTTCTCTTTTTTCTCTCAAAAAGCCGGTTTTCTGACAGAAAGCTGGTTTTTTCTCACTTTTGAGCCACAACTTTCGGCTTTCATACACCATTGGTGTTGTGCTATCTGGGAGCCACCACTATGGGTAGGGTGTAAGAATGTCCGAACGCCCTGGGAAGGGTGAGTCCCGTTCTGTCGTTATCTGGGCTCAAACTAACATGTTCAAGGACTCTCTAAATTGTCATGGTCTAAATCTGAACCAAAGAGTTCCAATCCGGCAAATCGTTTTTGAAAAACGATTTTTGAAAGAGTGCCAAACATGGACTGCTTTGCCAGATACAGATTCGCCACTAAATGTTTTATTTTTGGGGAAATTTAGGAAACCCTGACTCGTTTGACCTAAGGCCACGTGTCCTCATCAACCAAGTTGCCTCGGCTTCGGGAAACTTGGTACGATTTGGGGAAGGTCACTTTCGTGAGCAACCCCCACTCGCCCGATCAAAGATCGGCCTCTACTAACATGATATCTTATTTTTGAAAACATTATGCGTTCTTAATTCCGGTTATTAGCCAGGATTTACTAATGTGATGCACACAGCATGAACCAAGTATAGACTGGATCGCCTAAATTTGAACAAAACATTTCATGTTGTTTATTTGAAATGGTTTGATGGTGCTAACGCGAAGTAGGGCTAAAACGTGGATTTGTCCACCCTCAGGTGGGCTTAGAAAAACATGATTTTTGCCCTATTATGGGCTTAAAACTTACAATGAGTGAATTGTTCCAATCCAATAAACCCAACCTCACCCACAGCACTCAACAGTTATATCGACATAAGCAATTAGCCTCATGGTAAGCATAGCTATCATGGCAGTCACTCACAGCATGCAGGATGCCTGAAGCATAAAACTACCGCGTACTCCAGCCAAAATAGAAGCTAATGAAATCCATTGCAGTGATCCTAAATTATACAGAAATGCCTAATGCAACGCATGCAAAAATGCAACTATAGCAGGCTCGGCTAATTCTAGAACATGGCATATGAAATGCTACAGCTAACATGTATTCAACTTGGAATTGAAAATTCAATGCAGTTAGTATGATGCGCCGAGCCCGGTGCATGCAAGACAGATGAATGAATGCAAACATGCTATCATACTGTATGCTAATTGAAACATGCCCTAATCTAACCATCATAAGCGGGTAAATAAAAGGGAGAAAGACGTGGGGTTGGAAGACATACATCGCACACACGCACACTTATTACATTTATGCCCTCGCGCGGAAGGTCCGAATAAATAATATACAGTCCCAAATGAATAATGTCAGTCCAAATATGTACAAAGCCCTAATTAATTAACAAATTAAATTAGAAAAGCAATAAATTGGCATGCAAGCCAGGGACTGCCTCAAATCTGCTTCGGATGATGAATGATGCATGCTCGGGTTGCCTTGTGCGGAGAATCCCTCGCGATGCCCCGATTTGCCTCTGTTTAATTATTCTTAGGATGCGTGCCAAGCTCCGGAAGGTTGCTGATTTCTGATTTGCTGCAACAGAGAGCAACAAAGGGGCATGGCAAAGTATTTTCACATATGTATGCTTGACTACGCTTTAGGGAGTGTAGTCCTCAATCCTCATGCCACCAATCACGCATATCGATGCATGATGGCCAAGGAGTCGAATTGCACGACTCAATATGAAATGAATGCACATATAAACACAACAAGACCTAAACTCCATCATGGATAATCCGGAGTGTCGGTGACCGGGAATTGAGACACGTTCCGTCACTCGAAGTACGAAACGTCCCTCGTTTCCCGTGCCCGGGCTAACTCCTATCCCAAACACAATGTAATATGCATGACATGCATGAATGCAACTAATATACAACCTAGCATGCACAATGCTATGAAATGGCATACAAAATGCACGAGATAATCATGGCATACGCAATGCGCTAACATACAACCTGGTATACGCAATGCTATGAAATGAAATGGCATACACAATGCACAATGGGCTTACACCAACATGAGTGGACCTCGGCCACACTCAAATCAGTAGCCATAGTATGAAAATGAGACGCTCAAAATGCGTGCACACATGCACGCAAACCGATGACCGATCCTAAGGCACAAATGCCACTCTAGCAAGACATGGCAAGGCATGGAATATGGCATACAAACATGCAAGTTTCAGCACTGAAATGTGATGCAAAATGATCCCGAAACATGGAAACATGGCTCCCGATGCATGGAATGGCCCCGAAATACAAAACTAGGCATACGCATTGGCCTATAGCTATACAAAACATGCATTATTTTATCATGAAGCATGAAGAAAGATGAAAGGAAGTCCCAAAACATGCATATTTCCAGTTTATAACAAGCCTCAAAAATGAACACAAATAGGGCTAATCTATCATGCAAAAATGGCCCTAAAATAGAGATTAAACACAAAGGGACAGCAGCTGGACCCAAATGGAAAAGAGCCCTTCAAAAAAGTTGAATAGGGGCTCAAAACAAGGCACTTTACAGTTTACATCAGGCCACGAAAATAATCACAAATAAGGCCAAACTATCATGCAAGAAAAGGCCTAAAAGAGGGGTAAAGAGATAAGTGGTGGCTGTTGTTTTCAAACAGAGGAGAGCCCTTCAACAATGTTGAAGAGGGGCTCAAAAAAAGATTTTTCACAGTTTATGGAAAGGTTCAAAACAGCTCACAAACAGGCCAAAAATACTATGCAAAAATAAGGCCTAAAAGAAAGTTAAAGAAGCAAGTGATAGCTGCTGGCCTCAAACAGAGAAGAGCCCTTCAACAATGTTGAAGAGGGGCTCAAAAAAAGATATTTCGCAGTTTATATCAAAGTCCAAAACAGCTTACAAACAGGCCAAAAATACTATGCAAAAATAAGGCCTAAAAGAAAGTTAAAGAAGCAAGTGATAGCTGCTGGCCTCAAACAGAGAAGAGCCCTTCAACAATGTTGAAGAGGGGCTCAAAAAAAGATATTTCTCAGTTTATATCAAAGTCCAAAACAGCTTACAAACAGGCCAAAAATACTATGCAAAAATAAGGCCTAAAAGAAAGTTAAAGAAGCAAGTGATAGCTGCTGGCCTCAAACAGAGAAGAGCCCTTCAACAATGTTGAAGAGGGGCTCAAAAAAAGATATTTCTCAGTTTATATCAAAGTCCAAAACAGCTTACAAACAGGCCAAAAACACTATGCAAAAATAAGGCCTAAAAGAGAGTTAAAGAAGCAAGTGATAGAAGCTGGCCTCAAACAGAGAAAGACCCTTAATCAAACATGAAAAGGGGCTCAAAATATGACTATTTACAGTTAGGGTCGGAGCCCAAAAATGCAAGAAACTAAGGCTTATATACAAAGAAAAAAAAGACTAGAAAATGGAAGAAAGTGACTCACCCTTGTAGACCAATGCTCCAACAACTTTTGAGCCAAGTTTGGGAGTTCTTCACCTCTGGAGAAGCAGCCTCAATTGTTGAAATGGAGGAATGGAAGGTGTGGTGCTTATGAGGTGGGTAGTGGTGTAACAGAGCAGGTGGTTTTTGAGGGTGAATAAGGGAGAGAGAGATTGAGTGCAAGGGCTCAAGACCAAATTTTGTAAACCCCTCAAAATGCAGCTGAGGGGCTAGTTATATAGGCAAAGAGGGGAGGAAAAATGGGGGAAATGAATTCAAATTTCCCCCAAAAGGTCCCCCTCGGTGCAGGATCTTGGTGGGAAAAAGAGGTCATAGCTGAAGGAACAAGGTGTGGGGTCATGGCCGGCCGGTTTTGGGGGTTCAGGTGGTCGGCCGACCACCTCCCATGGCCGGCCCGACAAGGGTGCAAAGGGGTCCAAGCAAAATTTACGTCGCCACCTCAAAAAGGTGGCCTCCCATGTGTGCACAACACAACTATGTGATTGAAACCCAGAAAAAGTTGAAAACTAGGAGAAAGAAAAACCATTTTTAGAGGGGTCAAAAGGGTCAGGAACAAATTATATTGTCGGGGTGGTGTGGGTATCGGCCGTGTCCACCAAATATTGGTGGCCCCCGGTGTGTACATCACAAATATGGGGTTTAGGGTTCAAGAAAGTGGCCCCGAGGTGGTCAACATTGGCTTTCAAGTGAGGAAAATGGGCGTCGGAGAGCGATGAAGAAATAAAACTATTTTTTTGGAACAATTGCTGGCCTCCCACCCTCCTAAAAGCTTCCTAACTATGAAAATAAGGTCTCCACCAAAAATGAACCCAAATCGATGCAAAACGAAGGTTCGGGGGCCAAAACACGCGGTCCGGGGGCCCGAAAACTGACTGTTAAGCACCGGAGGTGGCGTTTGACCACGAAGTTGGTCTCTCGGACCCCAGTGTTCCTCAAAAGGGAGGAAAAAAGATGTGTCCCAAAAACCTGAGCAAACGGAGGTAGTTAAGCAGTCCCGAACCGAGGCACACGGCCGACGGCTCCGAAAAACCAGAAACCGGGCTCCAAAGGGGAAAAATGGCCTACGACCACGAAACGTAGCCTACGGCCACTGAGAAGTGATCTACGAGACCTCTCATTTCCTTCGGGAAAAGAAAACAAAGAAAACAGGACCTGATTCGCAAACCGAGGCAAGGCACGAAAGAGTCCGGAAGTCCGGAGGCTAAGCTCGCAACCGAGACTCTGAAACTTCTGAACGAGCACAACATGCAATATCACTGAGCACTCAACTGGTGACGTCTGAGTCTTAAGGTCGGTCAAAAATGGGGTGTCTACAGTTGCCTCTCTTTGACAGAACTCGGAAGTCATAAGTGACGGGAGTGAATGTCAAAGCCTAGAGACGACCCATTTTTGACAAAGCCGAAGACTTAGACAAACAGGCAAGACAAACAGAGATGTGCCCGCAGGCATGCCCGCAGGCAGGGGAAAAATGTAACCGACAATGCAAAAAGCTGAAGGTATCTCAATGATCATGCAAATGCAACAAGCTGTGATGAAGCACATATTCACAATAGATGCAACAGTTTTAAGCAAGAATGCAAAGCAACAACTACATTTCATGCAGTTTAAGAATGCGAAGAATTATTCAATTCTCGCCACGTCTCACACAGAGAAGATACAATAACTGCGCGGTTCGTCTGGTCGCCCCAGCCTCAAATGAACCATACATACAATATCGTGCCCTGAAAAGAGAGAGACTCAACAAGCACAACATTGTTAACAATATGTTTTCAAAATGTTATTGAATGCAGACAATCGCGGCGTTGATAGAAAAGTGCATCGCAATGCGAGGAGTAGCACGCGTGACAACGTGGGTTAAGCATGAGGGTATGACAACACCCGTGAAATGTGCCCAATAGTATGAGTGGTGTGCATGAGAATGCAAGTGACGTGCATAACAATGCAGAATAAATGTGAATTCGGATGCGAATCTATCACAAAACAACGAGCAAAGAAATACGGGTTTTCGATGAGGGTGACTCAATTGCTACCTCCGGTTTACCTCTCGGAGGGGTCGCAATATGTTCAAAAAGGATACATCTCACTTTTGACGAGCAATGATGACAGACGCACTGAAAGTTGGAGTTGACGTTCCGGCGGCGCGATTTTGTGACGGAAAGTGCACTTCTCTTGTACTTTTTCAGGTCCCGAGGACTCCAATCCTTCCCAAAATTTGCAGAGAGTTTGGTGGGCACATAGGGAACACCATCGACCAGGCCTTGTCCCAGGGAGAGGCCACCGACCAACTTTTTGCAAAGGAGGTGGTCGGCCTGCCACAAAAGGTGGTCAGCCGACCACTTAGCCCAAATCCGGGGCAATTCGGTCCTTTCACTCCTATTTCTTTAAATACACTCGGCCAAACACCTTTTCCTCACAACTCCAACTCTGAAATCAGTCCCTCTCCCTTCCTAGAGCATTCTCCCTCTCAGATCTGCGCTCTATACGCGTTTTCCAACGCTCCACGTAAGTTGTTTTCGCGAAATCTTTCAGTTTTCATCACTTTGGACCGATTAAATTTTGATTTCGGTACTTCTTTTCTCATTTTCACCACTTGAGGTAAGTTTGTCTCAACATTTGGAAGATTTCCTCGGGGGTTGACATTTGGAAAATTTTGATTTCGGTGCTTCTTTTCTCATTTTCACCACTTGAGGTAAGTTTGTCTCAACATTTGGAAGATTTCCTCGGGGGTTGACATTTGGAAAATTTTGATTTCGGTGCTTCTTTTCTCATTTTCACCACTTGAGGTAAGTTTGTCTCAACATTTGGAAGATTTCCTCGGGGGTTGACTTTTGTTGACTTTTTCATTTCCCGAGAGTAGACTTTTGTTGACTTTTTCCAATTTTTGCTCCTTTTTTGCAGATTTCTTGAAATGACGGGTCACTTTCCCCACGGCGGAGGTTCTCTAGGCGTCGGAGGCGAGCCTGACATCATGTCTTTGCATCCGAGGGTTCGCCCATTTATCCCAGAGAGGTACAATCCTTCGCCTCATGTCCTCCCTCGGGCTATTTTTTATCATTTCACTGATTTCGATGATCGAGCGCCTGGGAATCTGCTTTTGCGAGAGCCAGAGTCTCACCTCTCTCATAAGGCACGAGAGGTATTTATTACGCCCTTTTTTACATTTCTGCAACGTATTCCGCATTTTTGTATGTTTCATGCCTTTTGCTATGCATATCTGCTCCCTTTAACACATAGCTTGTTCTGACACTTAGCCCATGATAGAGTATTCTGTTTGCGTTTTGTACGCTTGAATTTCTGATCACGTAGCCTATGGCCTGATGGTGAACACACAGCACACATATATGTTGACAGTTGAACACACAGCCCAAACTCTGAATTTCTGAATACGCAGCCCAAGTTAAGGTGAACACACGGCACACACTTGTTGAGAGTAGAACGCACAGCCCAAACTTTGAATTTCTGAGCACGCAGCCCAAGTTGAGGTGAACACACAGCACACACTTGTTGAGAGTAGAACGCACAGCCCAAACTCTAAATTTCTGAACACGCAGCCCAAGTTGAGGTGAACACATTGTCCACACTTGTTGAGAGTAGAACGTACAGCCCAAACTCTGAATTTCTAAACATGCAGCCCAAGTTGAGGTGAACACACTGTCCACACTTGTTGAGAGTAGAACGCACAGCCCAAACTCTGAATTTCTGAACACGCAGCCCAAGTTGAGGTGAACACACAGTCCACACTGATTTGTTGAAATCTGAACACACAGCCCAAACTCTGAATTTCTGAACACGTAACCCAAGTTAAGGTGAACACACAGCACACTTGTTGAGAGTAGAACGCACAGCCCAAACTCTGAATTTCTGAACACGCAGCCCAAGTTGAGGTGAACACACAGCACACTTGTTGAGAGTAGAACGCACAGCCCAAACTCTGAATTTCTGAACACGCAGCCCAAGTTGAGGTGAACACACAGTCCACACTGATTTGTTGAAATCTGAACACACAGCCCAAACTCTGAATTTCTGAACACGCAGCCCAAGTTGAGGTGAACACACAGTCCACACTCTTTGTTGAGAGTAGAAACACACAGCCCAAACAGAATTTCTGAACACGCAGCCCAAACTCAACACTTGAATTCTGATTTGATTTTGCATATAGCTTATACATTTCATTTGCACACAGCTTGCATATCTCATTTGCACACAGCTTGTTTATTTCATTTGCACGCAGCTTGTTTATTTCATTTTGAAACTGAATATGTGTATTCACCGTGAATGCAGGTGTCCTCCCATGTTACACGGGGATACGGCTCCATCGTTGCGAGAGAGTGGTACGCGGAGCTCCCAGAGGCCGTCCGCGATTGGGTTGACCTAGCAGGATTTGGCCCCTTTTGTGCCGGGATATCTCGTCATCCAACTAGCAGGACGTTGATGGGCACCCTGGTGGAGAGCTGGTGGGACACCACCAACTCTTTTCATTTCTCATCTGCCGGGGATATGACCATGACCCCGTTTGACTTTGCCGTATTGACTGGCCATGACGTGAGAGGTTGGGCGATCCCATATAACGAGGACATGGGCCAGTGGGAGGCTGCTTGGATCTTCTTATTGGGAGCTCGTCCACCGGTCGACTGATCCTCGGGCCGAGTCCGGTACACTTGGTTTTCTTCCCATTTTAGGCATACTGAGCCCGAGACTCTGGAGGAGATTACACAGTACGCCTGTGGGTTTCTGATGTTCCTCTTCGAGACCACTCTGTTCTCCGACAGGGGGAACACCGTTGGGCTATATCTGCTGGGTGCCCTGGCAGACCTCACACAGGTTAGTCGGTATGATTGTGGTGGCGCCAGCTTGGCTACCCTTTATTGCTATATGAGCGCGACCTCCCGCGGACGAAGGAACACAATCAGCGGCTACTGGAGAGCCTGGGAGGTACCTTCTGCCCTCTTGATTTTACATTTCTACTTTTCAATGCATGTACATTGCACACACGGCACACTTTATACTCTGTCCTAACATCCTGCACTCAGCATTCTGTATTTTGATGGCTTCTGCCCTGTTTTTTTTTTTTTGCAGTTATGGGTTTTCGCATATTTTCCAGTACTAGCGCCAGAGCTGGAGGTGGAGGCGCCCCTTGTGACCCCCTACTCTCTTATTTTCGAGGGCCAGTACCGGCCACGGCCTCGGGAGACTCTTCTCTACCTACGGTAGTACTTTGACACGGTGCGGCCGTCAGAGGCAATCCAAAACTCCCAATTCCCAATTGTTTTCATCTCTGGTTTATTTTGTACATCTATGGTTTCTGATCAGCCTATGCCTTGGTTACCCGCAGATTACCTAGCAGCCCTGGTTGCCTTTGGGTGGGGACTTTCGATTTCAGTTTGCAGGAGGATGGGGCTCTTCCTGATATAGGATCTTGTTCGAGGGGCCAGTTGGTAGGGCCTGGTTCCTGAGGGAACGCTTCCTTCGTCAGACTATGGGCTTTCCTGAGCCGAGTGTTCCCTCAGCACCTCCGGACGATATGCGGCTCGCTGATAGGCTTACTCCCCAGGGTGTCATTGACGCTAGACTGGGCACCGATGCACTGCTGCATCTAGAGGACGGGGAGTACGCGACTTACCGTCACACCTACTTGATGCCTCCGTTGACAGGTGTCCGTGCTCCCTCGAGGAGGTCCACCGATACGCCGTCTTTGAGTCGAGCCCGGGCTGCAGGTGCCCCTTCTACTAGCAGGGCCGGTACATCCAGAGGTGGGAGTAGACCATTTCCTCCGACTCCGTCGATTCATCCTCATCTCGGATGGCCAGATATGCCTACTGAGTTGATGGCGTGGCAGTATGGGGCTACCTCTCCGACCCCGATCCCGCTAGAGCCTCCGATGCCCAGTGATCGATACGCCATTGATCCTGACTCACCACTGGTATGCTCCACTATTTTTTCATCATTCAGATGTTTAAATATTCTTTTGTTCACTGATGATTATGAACTTATATTTGCAGCCATCGCGAGGATACATGGAGGAGGTGGTTGGACTGGTGGCCACACTCGAGGGCATGGTCCTGCGTAGGGAGGCACAGTTGTCTGTCGCGGGTATTCAGGTACCCTTCAGTTTTCTGGCATTTCTCTAGTATATCCGCCACAGACCGGGCCATCTCGACCTTCTCGGGGGGCCGGGCCATCTCGGCCTTCTCGCGGGGCTGGGAGAGAGGAGTCGTCCTGCAGACGCAGGGTACACATCGTAGAGAAGGAGCCTGATGAGGATGAGGAGGAGGAGGAGGCTACAGATCGTCAGTCAAAGACCTCTGCTGATAGGGAGGAGGGTTCCGACCCTGGTTCCGGCAGTGGAGAGGAGGCTGAGGAGGATCCTGAGGATGACAGCTCCGACTCAGATGGTGCCGGTGGTGGAGAGCCTGTTCCGTAGAAAATGACGAAGAGGGCCTCTTATTCCTGCTCTTGAGAGCATTGGTGCAGCTGTTTCCTTTTTTATTTATCTTTTTTTGCTAGTAGTTGTAGCACATTGTACATTATTAGGTAGTTTCATTTTCTGTAAAACTTGTACCTTTGCTGTAAAATGTTGTAACAAAGGAAGCATAATGGAATGAAACAGCTTTTTTTGAAAAGGTGTTGTATTTTATGTTCTCAACATCGCATCGCATCATTTTGTAAGTAAAGAGATTGAACGATAAATGTGCATTGTATATGTGCCAAGTCAGGTAGCGAACCGACATGACAAACTAAACAACCTAATCTTACTGAGCTTCAGCAAGTTTACAACTCGATAAGCAAAACACAACAAAATTGATAAACATAGAGTAATAACTCAAATGCACAAGACTCGGCGACTCGTTTAAACAAGACTTGGTAAACAAAACAGCTCGACCAACAAAACAACAACTCGATAAGCAAAACAATAACTCGATAAGCAAAACAACAACTCTATAAACAATAGTGTATTTCAGACAATCTGGGCGACAGGATGCATCCAAAACTGAGGAAAACTCGCACTTTCAATACTCCCGGTACATGAAAACGCTAGGGACTTTCTTCCAAAAGGGTAGAACAGGACCAAATACACAAATTGCAGCATGGCCGGCAACTTTTGGGAGCTGGCCAACCAGCTTTTGCATTTGAGAGGGGGAGAAGTGGCCGGCCTACCAAAAAAGGTGGCCGGTCGGCCATTTTGCTCAGGCACCACTAGTTTTTCGACACGTGTCCCTCCGAACAATGCTTTATCCCCTTTAAAAGCCCCAGCTCCGTGGCTCATTCATTTCATCTCAGTTTTGCACCAAAATGGAAGCGTTTCTCATCGAAAGTCTCACAACTTGGATTACTTCTCTAGACGGTTCGGAAAAGTTGAACTTCTGGGGTTTTGGCTTGAATGCATTATTCACGCTGAGCCGTACTCCGCTACACCTTCCCTTCCTTCATGCCGCGACAAGGTTTTGGAACCCGGTAACTCATGTCTTTAGCTTCGGCAGGCAAGAGGCATGTCCAACTTTCGAAGATTTTCAAGCTTTGGTGGAATCCGAAAGTTGCGAAGAGATCTTGCCTCAGTTTCGCTTTGGCCACGCCCAAGCTTTAGGGCGGATGTGTGGACTCACCACGCATGACGCTCGGTCTCTGACCTGTAATGGGGAACTGGACATCCTCGGATTGATTTATCGCTTTTCTGATGCTGGTGACCGTAGCGACCATCATTGGCAAGGTTTCCGACAACATGCCCTTTGTTTGTGTATGCTATCTCACTTTCTGTTTGTGTCGGGTTTTGGTGGGTCTAGCATTCGCCTGGTTGAAGTTGCTCAAGGCTTGAAGAATGGAAAGAGTTGTATTGCAATGACACTGGCTGAGACGCTGATGGGCTTGGATGCTTTCCATCGCCGGGAGACGACCAGATTTGCGGGGAGTCCACTACTGCTGCAGGTAATGTTTCCCACCCAATCTCGCATATGTAATGGTCACATCACTCGGCCCTCAGGTTCGGTTTTTCTCACAAAACCCTTGTCTTACTTTTCTCTCATTGTACATCTCTCTATTCTTTATTCTCTCATTTTTCATCCCTCCCCAGGTATGTAAAAAAAAAACATACATAATTTACTGAAACATCTGCTGCTAAAGTTTAGCTCACAAGCAGAAAAGGTTCAAAGTTCCCAAATGCAACACACAACATTAATATGTACAAGGCTTCATATTCTAGCTTTGAGCCTCCATAATAATAGCCACACTCTTAAGACATAAATTCTTTAGCTGCCCACCTCTCGTCAATTCTCCCAAATGAGTAGGCTGTAGGCATCTCAGTTAAGCGGAGTGGATCTGGTTCAATTCCATAATCTGTCAGCGGTCTTTCCTCCAGAATATCATCATGATTCTGCACAAACTCCGGGATTTCAACCTCTCCTTTACTTACATCTTCCCAAAGGTACTGCAGCCGGCTAATATACTTGATTTTCCAATATAAGCTGTATCCATACAAGAAATATTGGCATCAGAGGCTTCGACCAGCTCTGGGAGGGGACGCAGGGACACCTGACTTGACTATGCCCCGGACTTATTGCGTTATTAGTACTTTCAAGTTTTCTTTATGAATGTAATAAAAAGCAACTTCGATTGTATGCAAGAGTAAGAGAACTCTGTTTTAAAATCAATGAAACTGAAGGTTGTGGTACTGAAAATTTCCCGCTTTGGTCCAAAAATGGTCTTAATTGTAGAAAGATTAATTTGAACAAAGTCAACTTTTATTAAAATTTTTCAAAGCTGTTTTCGATATGGATCAGAACTGGACACACCTGAGATCTGTCACTGAGATGCACAAGCCCGGATCCCTGCAACTGGAAAGTTGCCCCTAGTCTGAAGAGTACTGCGATACTGCATGGCAACGGAAAGTTGCCCCTAGTGTGAATAGCACTGCATCGGAGATTCCAATAGAAGCCCTCAAATGTTGATAAACAAAGATGACTGAGATGATCAAATGGACAGGGTTGATCGGGGAAAAGTTTATGGCTGAACTTCAGGATGAAGTTGCCTACGTATCCCGAAGATGGGAATTAAGCCTTATGTAGTTCAGGCCTAGGTTCACTCGAGTATTTTCACTCTCCTTTTACGCTCTAACTTTTGCCAAGGCTGCCCTTTGCGGGTTTTCAACCTTGCGAGCTCAGTTTTTATGTTTTCTAATTTTTTATGCTCTAACTTTTGCCTAGGTCACCCTTTCGGGTTTTTGGCCTAGCGAGCCTCTCAGGGATAATATTTCTTCAACTTGTCCATGTTGATCGGTTGTGAAAACTCTAGGCCATCTAGATCCATCAGAACCACAGCTCCACCTGACCAGATAGCTTTAATGATGTAGGGACCAGTCCAATTGGGTCTGAACTTGCCCCTTGGGTCGTGGATGGGAGCTCGGTTGTCCTTGAGCACCAAATCTCCTTCCTTTAGATTCCTGGACTTAACTTTCTTGTTAAAAGCCCGAGCGATTCTGCGCTGGTAGCCTTGAACATGGTACAGTGCTTTCAGTCTTCTCTCATCAAAGAGCATGAGTTCCTCAAACCTGCTTTGCTGCCAATCTGCTTCGACTATTTGACACTCAGCCAATACTCGTAATGACGGAACTTCAATCTCGATAAGTAGAATGGCCTCCATCCCATAAACCAGTGAATACGGAGTCGCTCCGGTAGAAGTTCTAATTGAAGTCCTGTAGTCCCACAGAGCAAATGGCAGCTTATCTGGTCAATCCCGGTAGGTTTCCACCATCTTCTGCAGTATGTGTTTGATATTCTTGTTGGCGGCCTCGACCGCTCCATTGGTTTGCGGCCTGTATGTGGACGACTTATGAAAAGCCACGTTGTATTTCTCCAACAAGTCAATCACTTCCTTCTTAAAGTGGGAACCGTTATCTAAAATGACCTCGTTTGGAACCCCGTAGCAGCAGATGATGTTGTTTCTGATAAATTTCGCAACGTGCGATGCCTTCAATACCGCATACGATTGGGCCTCGACCCACTTTGTGAAATAATCTATCGTGACCAGGATGAACTCATGCCCATTCGACCCCTTCGGAGTGACAGCCTCGATCACATCGATTCCCCAAACTGAAAATTGCCATGGCGAGGTCATGTTGTATAGCTTTGACGGCGAGATGTTCATGCGGTTTGCATGAATCTGACACTTGTGGCATCGCCGAACAAAATCGATACAGTCCTCCTCCATGGTGGACCAGTAGTAACCTTGTCTGAGGATCTTCCGTGCTAGCATCACTCCGTTCATATGTGCACCGCATTCTCCTCCATGGATGGCCTCCATCAGGCGCTTCGATTCCTCGGCTTCAACACACAGCTTATGCATTCCCAGATGACCTCTCTTATACAACTTCCCTCCACAGATGATGAACTGAACGGCCATTCTTCTGATTGCCCTTTTATCCTTGACATTTACCCCTGGCGGGTATGCTTCCTTTTCCAAGAAATTCCAAATGTCATAATACCAGGGGTTTTTGTCCTGAACCTCATTTATAACAGCGATCGACTCATAGGCTGGCGCAAATTTCTGGTCAATGACGACTAGACGCGTCCGGATTCCAAACGGGATGTCTATCATGGAAGATAGAGTTGCTAAAGAATCTGCGAACCTGTTGTTCTCTCTTGGAAGATGAGCAAAGTTTAGCTTCTCAAACCTAGGAATTAACAAGTCCAAGGTCTGGTGATACATCATCATCTTTTCTTCTTTGACTTTCCAGTCTCCTTTTGCTTGAGACACAACAAGGTTTGAATCCCCAATGATGTCCAACCGTCCTGCTCCTAGTTCCAGGGCTGATTCTAGACCGACAATGCATGCCTCATATTCTGTTTCATTGTTCAAGACTTTGAACCGGAGTTTGAACGCTAGAGGGATACGGGAATTGTCGGGTGCTATCAACAACACTCCTATCCTATACCCATACTGATTTGACGCTCCGTCAAAGTACATCGTCCAATACTCGTCGTCGATGTGCAAAATGGCTTCATCTGGGAATAAGTATTCAACTGCTTCACCTCCTTCTACTGGATGATCGGCTAAGAACTCTGCCACTGCTCTTCCCTTAACTAACTTGTGTGTTATATATTTCAAATTGAATTCGGAGAGCAACAGCAACCAACGAGCTAGCCTACCCGTAAGTGCTGGTTTCTCGAAAAGATATTTGATGGGATCGAGTCGTGAAACCAACATTACGGAGTGAGCTAACAGGTAGTGCCGCAGCTTCCTGGTAGCCCATACCAAAGCTAAGCAAGCCTTCTCCAGCGGAGTGTAGCGGGTCTCGTAATCCAACATCTTCTTGCTCAGATAGTAGATGGC
>NW_021030635.1:36991-55859 GCF_004153795.1 Camellia sinensis | reverse complement strand
CTAGGATATACACTGTGCTAGTTCTTTATTTGTGTTAATAATAATAGGCTTTCTTAAAACAGAATTATATAAATAGTTATGATAAAATAATTTAGTTTTTTATTTTATTCTGGTGACTCTTGAAATTAAAATTAATTTAATTGCCTAGAGTTATTGGATTATTTTGAGTTGTTTATTTCTAGTAAATTATTCATGCAATTTATTTTATGTTTATTAGCTATTATTACATGAGTTATTTGATTGTTATAGCTTAAGTTGGTAGAAGTTTTATAAAAATAAAATAAGAATTTTATTTCTTAAAGTTATTGCTAATAATGCCTCTTCGGCCTCATCGATCAAATCTAGTGTTGAAGACATGGTTTCTTGAATGTGGATACTATGACAGAGAATAGTTGGATAAAGAACAGTTTGTTATTAGGGTTAATATATATAAGATATGGTTATTCACCGCCTTCATCCTATCATAATTTTTTTTTTTAAATTGTATTTTTGTTAAGATTTAAAAAAATTACAACAAATTTTATTTTCAATCTAAATTATTTATCTATTTTCATTAAGTAAAACTAAAGAAAAATGGTATTTTAGTCATTATACTTAATGTAAGTGTATTACATGTGTCTAAAATATTATTTTTATTGAGTTTTATCTTAAAATATTATTTTTTTCTGTCAAATTTTTTTAATAAAAATAAACAAACGGTTTAGATTGAAAATAAATAAAAAAAAATTATAATTTAAATTAATAAAATTCAAAAATCAAATTTATTTTATTTTAAGGGTTAAACCCTGATGTGAGAGGCCCAATTACCAAGGTGAAAAATAAATAACTATAATGATTTATAATACAAACAACAAGTCAATTTTGATTTTCTCATAATGGTGATTTATCGCAAGAGGATCTAAATAATGGACATTTTAAGATAAGTTTAATTCCCTCTTCAATTGAACAGAACCGAACCCCAAATGTAATATATGCATTTTAGTTTAATAAAAATTTATATGGATTATAGGAATTTTTTTTTACAAAAAATGATTATGAAATATAAATTTTTTTATTTTCTATTTTCTATCTAAAAATCTATTAAAATTTATGATTTAAACACTTCGAAAATTTGCATCAACTTAGAAAGGGAGTTAATAAGGGATTTGGGGTGGCTGTTGTGTGGGGTGCACAACAGTCACTGTTGTGCAACCAAATGGGCCCATTTTGATATTCATTTTAATAATTCGAATCGTTCAAATTTAAGAATATATCAAGTAGACATACCTACAAAAAATTCAGACATCGTTTACCCTTTCATCTACTCAAATTTGTCTTCATTTTAATACTTTAAATTACAGTTATTATTTATTTTTTTAGATATAAATGTGAGTCGATGAATGGGTAAACGATATCCGATTAACTTGATTTTTGGCAGGTATGTTCTACTTGATGTATTCTAAATGTGAATAATTCGAATTATCAAAATGAGACCATTTGACTGCACAACAATAACTACTGTACACCCCGTACAGCAGCCACCCCAAATCCGTTAATAAGAGTGCACAGCCATTTTAGCCTCGTATAGTCATCTCTCATGTGATTGGACCCACTTATGTGAGAGGAAGAGATAAAAGAAGAGAATTTTTTTGTTTTTGTTTGTTTGTTTATTTGTTTGCTTGTTTGTATGTTTTTTTTTTTTTTTTTTTTTTTGGATATATTTATCAATTCTTTTAAGTCATGTTTGGATCATAAATGTGTGAAGGCATTTATGGAGAAAAAAATAAAGTAAAGAAAAAGTAATAAGAAGATAATGAAGGGAAGAAGTTAAATTTATTTGTTGATTTTCTTGTCATTTTCCTTTCTCTTGGATCAATCCTTTGTATAGCAAGGCCCAATGAAAATACATTAAAAGCTTCAAATTATAGGCCCATCGGGCCTGACCAATATCACACTCTACTTGGCAGCATCACTTTATCTTATCTGGCAAAATATGATAATTCGTCTCTAAAAAATTTAAAAATAAATAAATTAATCACGTAAACATGAAGAATGAAACTTCTTTCAAATCTTTTAAAAAGCATTAGACCGGTCCAGTTTAACATAATGAGACTTTCACAAAGCCCATTCAAGTATTTAAGCCGTTTTCTTGTTTTATTTCCAGTTTGTAAATAATTTATAAAAAAGTTAGACTAATTTGATAATATTATCTAAATAATTTTATCATAATTATTTTTCAAATAAATGATCAATCCATTCTTATAATTATATTTGTCTTTTTTTTTATTTTAAATATAAATATAATAAAGTCATGTAATTAAGATTATTAGATTAATTTTTTTCCCCATAGATAAACACGTGGGAGCCTAACAAAAGAATAGATTCAATCATAAAAATAGGCCTTACACATGGGAGAGTAAGCCCCACACAATTGAAATTCAAATACTCACCAACATTATGTTACCAGCACATACATATGGTGGGTTATTTACATGATTTTGGATCAGTGTTGTGCCTCTGTTGTATTTTGAAACAACACCATTTTATTTTTTATTTTTTTATTTTTTTCATTTTATTTTTTATTTTACTCAGAGGCACCATCAAGCCTCAATATTGTCCACTCCCACCATCAAAGATCAATATCATCCCAAATTAAATCCAAATCAATGTGTCAAGAGAGGGATTTTATTGAACAAATTAAACCCAATAACAGCTTGAGTGATCATAGTTTTGTTCTTAGAGGAGTTTTTTAATTTTTTAATTTTTTTGATCATGTTGTCCAGTTTAACATAATGGGACTTTCACAGGGCCCATTCAAGTATTTAGGCCATTTTATTGTTTTATGGATAAATTATAAATACACCTTCTGAGATTTACTTAAAATACAAATTGCCCCTTATAGTTTAAAAAATTACAAATACCTCTCTGTCAGAATTTTTTTATTTAACAGAATTAATTGAAAAAGTCAAATTTCTAACTATTCACCTATACAATTATAAAATTATATGAATTATTAATTGAAATAAAATTTTAACATTATTAAAAAGTGTTAATTAAATTGATGATTTATTAACAAAAGGACCTATTTGTTATGAAACTATAAACTTTAAAGGGCATAATGTAATTTCAAGAACCACAGAGATAATTTGTAATTTAAGTAAACCTCAGGATTTGTAATTTACCCTTGTTTTATTTTCGGTTTGTAAATAATTCATAAAAATAAAAATAAAAAAAGTTAGACTAATTTGATAATATTATCTACATAATTTTATCATAATTATTTTTCAAATAAATGATCAATACATTCTTATAATTATATTTGTCTTCTTTTTTTTTTAAAATTCAAAAATATTATCTACATAATTTTATCATAATTATTTTTCAAATAAATGATCAATACATTCTTATAATTATATTTGTCTTCTTTTTTTTTTTTAAATACAAACATAATAAAGTCATGTTATTAAGATTATTAGATCAATTTATTTATTTATTTATTTTTCCATAGATAAATGTGTGAAAGCCTAATAAAATAGATTCAATCATCAAAATAGGCCTCACGCACAGGGAGTAAACCCCCACAATTGAAATTTAAGAGAAATATTTGGGACCCTCTTTTTTGGGGGTTCCATGACCCCTAATTTGATATTGGCACTTGATGTGTATGTGTGAGCCCCACATTATGAGTGGTTGTAATGAGAGTGGAGATTGTGAGGGTTATGTATGCTTGGGGGTCTCTATCACAATTGAAAATTTAAATACTCACTAACATTATGGAACCAACACATACACATTGTGGAGTTACTTATAGGATTTTGGGTCACTATTGTGTCTCTGTTGTACTTTGAAATGACACCGTTTCATTTTATTTTATTTTATTTTTTTCATTTTATCTTTTATTTTACTCGCAGCCACCATCGAGCCACAATATTGTCCACTGCCACCATCAAAGATCAATGTCATCACAAATTTCTTAATAAAAATAGACAAACGGTCTAGATTGAAAATAAATTAAAAGATTATAATTTAAATTGACAAAATTAAAAAATCAAGTTTACTTTTATTTGAAGGGTTAAACCTTGCAGGTTTTTTTTTAAATAATTTTTTCTAAAAGAAAAATGTGAGAGGCCCAATTACGAAGGTAAAAAAAAAATAACTAAAATGGTTTTTTTTTTTTTTTTGATCGGCAAAAAAC
This sequence comes from Camellia sinensis, assembly GCF_004153795.1. Taxonomy (NCBI): domain Eukaryota; kingdom Viridiplantae; phylum Streptophyta; class Magnoliopsida; order Ericales; family Theaceae; genus Camellia; species Camellia sinensis. The sequence continues at coordinate 51,685 of NW_021030635.1, read as the reverse complement.
TTCATTGATGAAGCACGTACAAAGTACAATGGAGGACATCAATGAAGAGGAGCTTGGAGCTAGAACAAGCTCCAACCTCCTAGTTGGAGAGAATCCAACAAACAGAGAGAAAAAACAACAGAGTATACCAGCAACACCATAATACAGCAGCACCATTATACAGCAGATAGCAGCCAAACCAATGAAGATAGCAGCCAAACCACTGAAAACATTCACCTACTCTGGCATCTCAGGTGAAGCAGATTAACAAACAGAATAGATTGACAGATCCGAAGAACCAGATCAGATGACGCAGATTGGCAGAGCAGGTGAAGAAGATAAAACAGAACAACTCAGATAAGGCAGATTAATATCACAGCAAAACAAAGCGGGCACCACAAAAATATCAACCAACCCATGCTCAGCAAGAACATTATGAGACATCCCTGGATGCATCTCCCAAGCAAGATCTAATGTGCTCCAAATTAAAAATGAAATCATGTACTGAGAACCTGCAATCCTTATATACCACCTTAAACCAAAAGGCCATCCTAACCTTAACCATATCGGAAACACCCTCCCCACTTGGGGCAACATCTGGAAATAAGCATTCATTGCGATGGTTCCATAGAGACCACATAACAACCATAGGAAGAGCTTTCCACATCAACCTCGCCTTTTTCGTAAACCTCACCCCTGCCCACCAGTCAAGACCAGCCTCTACTGAATCTGGCAAAGCACCTTGGACATCCCACCATTTAAGAATTGCAGACCACACACTCTAAGCCACTTGGCATGACAATAGCACATGGTTAATTGTCTCAGCCCCAGATTTGCACAGGCAACATACTGAGGAGTCATTAGCATGAAGTACACCAATCCTGGTAAGAAATTCTGAAGTCTTTAGTTTTCCTTTCCAAGCAAGCCATCCAAAAAATTGAACTCTGGGTGGGATGTGTTTTACCCAAATTCTTTTGCTGGTTGGACTGAAGCTACCGAAGCCAGCTGCTAAAAATCTGTACACTGATTCAACAGAAAAACTCCCTGTTTTTGAGGCCATCCAAACTAGTGTATCTTCTTCAGAGTTCCTAATAACTGAGCCTGCCTCTAGGTGGTTTTTCAATCTGGTTACCTCTGGACTTTCCCAATCATACTGTTCCCTTCTAAAGTGGAACACCCATTCACCAGCAGCCTCTTTCCTTTCCAGCATAGCAGCTAGATTCTCACCCTTATCACCTACCAACCTATACAAGAGTGGGAATTCATCTTTGAGACATAAATTGTTACACCATTTATCCACCCAAAATTTAACTCTATGGCCATTCCCCACTTTCACCTTACAGTTATTCAAAAAGAATTCCAGCAAACTACCACTCTGATCAGATCCTGATAATATGTCATTCCATATTTTAGAGAACCTGCTAATGGGGCTAGCAGGAGGGCTCCAGCTCCCCTCATCTAACCGATATTTACTACAAATGACCCTCCTCCACAAAGCTTTGTTCTCAACCCCAAACCTCCACTTCCATTTCAACAAAAGGCAATCATTAATCACCTTAACTCTCCTTACCCCCAAACCACCATGCTCCACTGGTTTAGCTACTTCCTTCCATTTTACCAAGTGAACCTTCCTCTTCAATTCAGATCCACCCCAGAGGAAAGAAGCCTGAATCTTATCCAGAGCTCTGGCTACCCCTTGAGGCACTTTATACAATGACAAATAGTAAATGGACAGAGAGGATAGAACAGATTTAATTAACGTAAGTCTCCCAGCAAAAGAAAGTAATTTCCTTTTCCAGCCTGATAATTTGTTTCTGAACTTGTCCAATACGGGACTCCATGATGCTTTCCTACTTGGGTTAACACCCAATGGGAGTCCAAGGTACTGAAATGGCAGAGTTCTCACTTTACAATTTAGCACTGAAGCAAATTCCAACATCTTCTCCTCCGGAACACACACACCACTAACTATACTTTTGTGGTAGTTTATCTTTAGGCCTGAAAGCATCTCAAAACACCTCAGAATCTTCTTAAGATTTCGCACCTCCCGAACATTGGCTTCGCACAATATTAGAGAGTCATCTGCAAACTGGAGGTGAGTGAGATCCACCCCACCTAAGCCAATCTTCACCCCTTTAATTATCCCCAAATTCAAAGCTCTAGACATTAAAATGCTCAACCCCTCTGCAGCAATATTAAACAAGAAGGGGGACAGGGAATCCCCTTGCCTAAGCCCTCTTTGGGGACTAAATTCCTCCGTAGGGGCACCATTGACAAGCACAGATAATCGCGCAGAAGTTATGCACACCCTAATCCACTCCACCCATTTCTCACCAAACCCAAAATTATCCATCATTGAGAACAGAAACTCCCAATTCAGTGTGTCAAAAGCTTTCTCAAAATCAAGCTTTAAAATCAAACGTCTCTTCCTAGATTTCTTCCAACTATCCACAACCTCATTTGCCACCAGCACACCATCTAGAATGTTCCTGCCTCCAATAAATGCTGATTGATTCACACTAATGATGTGAGGGATGACTGCCTTCAACCTTGAGGATAAAACCTTAGTGAGGATTTTATACAAAGACCCAACCAGACTGATAGGCCTGTAATCGGCTAAACCCAAGGGATTTTCCTTCTTAGGGACCAAAGTAATGAATGAGCTATTTATCCCTCTAACCAGCTTACTATTTTTATGGAAATCAGCCATGAAAGATAGCACATCAGACTTCAATACCTTCCACAATTTCTGAAAACATGACAAGTTAAACCCATCTGGGCCTGGAGCCCTGTTGCCATCACAACCTTTAACAGCACTCCATATCTCTTCCTCAGAAAATTCTGCTTCCAACAAATCAAAATAGGGACTGTCCCTCACTGTCTGGAAAGGGCCCTCCAATAAAGGCCTACACTTCCAATCCTTAGTAAATTGTTTTTGAAAATGGGCTTGGACCTCTTGCTTAACTTTGCATGGATCATCAAAGACCACATCCCCAATGGTTAGAGAGTTAATTTCATTTCTCCCTTGTCTACACTTAACTATCACATGAAAATATCGAGTGTTTTTATCCCCATTCAAATTCCAGTTGAGTCTTGACTTTTGTAGCCACAACCAGTCCACCATTCTAGTTAACCTGCAAGCTTCAGCTCTAGCCTCACTTCTTCTAGCTTTTTCAACCTCTTCAAGCTCCCTTTCTTCTGCTACTAGATCAAACATATGAAGTTCATCCTGTACTTGCTTCAACTTAGTATTCACATTACCAAAAACTTCACAATTCCACTGTTTAAGTGCTATTTTCAACCGTTTCAGCTTCTGAAATAATCTAAAGCCAGCCCAACCCTCCACCTGCTGCTCCCTCCACCACTTTTCCACAAAGGGTAGGAAATTAGTATGTAGAGTCCATGCATTTATAAACCTAAAGGGTCTAGGGCCTCAATCTCTCTCATCCTCCATTAAAAGTAAAGGGCTATGATCAGACATGACTCTAGGTAACCCCCATAACTTCAGATTGAAATGTTCCAGCCATTTTGGATCCACTAAAACCCTATCAATTCTGCTCCATTTCTCCCATTCCCTGGCATTACACCATGTATACCTTCTACCCAATAAGGGCAAGTCATTCACCTCACTTTTATCAATGAAATCATTCAATTCCTTCATACCCCTCTCCCTTGTAGAACAACCTTTCCTCTCACCAATATTTGTAATTTCATTAAAGTCCCCCCCGATACACCAGGGATTAGAAAACTCCTCCTTTAGATTCAAAAGACACTCCCACAGCTTCCCTCTTAGACCCACTTCATTAGGAGCATACAGATTAATTAAGACGCATTCAAAGGAGAAGAATAAAGTACCTGAGAGAAGAATGAATCTTCTATTACAGCAGCAGCTTGATACCTGAAACACACCTGGATCCCATATGCATAATAGGCCACCTGCAGATCCTTCAGCATCCACAGTCATGAATTCCAACCTATTCCTAGCCCAGAGTTCCTTAATCTCCTTTTCTGACATAGATGCCTTCTTTGTTTCCTGGAATAGAGCAATATCATCTCCTCTAGCTTTCAACATACACTTAGTTTTATTCCTTTTTTCCTTTCTACCCAAACCCCTTACATTCCATGTTAGTACCTTCATCATTTAACGAGAACACTTACCTCTGACCCCCAGATGCTGCACTTTAACCTGCAGCACCGAACTCCCCTCCCATTCTTTCTCTATCCTTTGCCTCAAGATCTATAATTCTGGACAATACAGCTTCTTCATTACCTTTGTAGTTAATTCCCAGCAATTTCCCCATTTGAAGAGTTTCATTAGCCTCTTTAAGCAAAGTTCTGTTTCTGGCCACTCCACTAACAGTATATGCAGAGCCAGTTGCTGCCATGGCTGCTGCTCTCCAAATTGCCCCTTTTGGACCCAATTTGCTTGATGAAGCTCCTTTATGACCGTATCTTTTTGCAAGCTCATTCTTCATTTGTTTAATCTTCTTCCCACTAGAGTGTTTAACTACTCTTTTCCCCCCTTTCTTCCGCTGAAGTTCTGAATGTAAGTGTGCTGCGACATTCTGGGTCGGTGAGATATCTGAACATACTATTGAAGGGCCCACTGCATGTTGAAGCCCACTCTGGAAACCAGACTTCAGGCCTTGGGCTTGCACCTCCACTCCTTTTTTCGTATTTTCGAGCCCATTTCTTGAGGCCATCTCATAACCCAGACCCAACTCCACCTCTAAATTCACCCCAGGTTTGAGTAGGCTAGAACCACTTAAACTTCTGACAACACCATGCGTGACAACTTGCTCTTGACTTTTCTGACCTATCCCTTCACAGCCGTTGCCTATATGTCCAGCTGCCTTCATCATGGTTCCCGATTTCCCCTCGAGCACATTTTCCGCCGATTCTGCCACCACTGTTTCAGAACACCCAGGTAGCTCCATATCCACCGCATCACTGCTCCTTACTTGACATGACCCGTCCCTTTGAAACACGGCATTAGCCTGGTCAAGCTTCTGTGCTGACTCAGCAGCCCCGTCATCATCTTCTACAGCCTCGTCACTTGCAGTTACCATCACCCCAACCTTCTCACCATTGTTTGAGCTACAGACCTCTTCCCCACCAAACTTCTTAGAGCAATCACTGCTCAGTGCCGTGATATTTGGTAGCCCAGATTGAAGTTCCCACACTCTTACAGACTGGAAAGTACCTTTGCATTCCAGGTTAATGGCTTTATTTATTGGCTCCATACACCTGGTTATAATCTGGATCTTAGCACATTCAACTGATGTCGGGTTGCAGAGATCGTCCTCAATAAAAATAACCTCCCCCCAAATATTTCCAATTCTATTTAAGGTTGTTCTATTCCACAGATTCCATGGGATGCCATAGCAGCATAGCCACACCTTGCGTTCTCTGATTCTAACATGGTCCGGTTTCCACTCCACTATTTCCTCACACCAATCCCCTAACCACTCCTTTATGGTCCCCATACTGGCGTCCCTACACTCCTTAGACGTGAATGTTAGCAACTATAATGGTTTATAATATAAATAACAAGTAAATTTTGATTTTCTCGTAATGGCGATTTATCGCAAGAGAATCTAAATAATGAACATTTCAAATTATTAAGTGTTGGTTTGGGATGTGAGTTGGCTTTTAGTTTTTCGGTTATTTTAGCCTAGGTTAAAAAGCCTCGTTTGGGATAGGCTTTTTGGCTTTTTTAACTTTTGTGAGAGAAAAAAATGAAATAATTATTATTTGGATGTGACATTTTATCTTATTGGGTTAAAAAACTTATTTTGTCTTTTTGTAACTATTTTAGCTAAAAACCCTCTATTTAGCTTATGCCAAACGAGGGCTAATGTAGAACCTGTGGTAGACTCAACAGGTCAAACTAGATAAGTCTAATTCCTTCCTCAATTGAACAAAACTGATCCCCAAATATAATATATGCATTTTAATTTACTAAAATTGTATATAGATTATAGGAATTTAAAAAAAAAATATGAATGAAATATAATTTTTTTATTTCCTAGTTTCTATCTTAAAATCTACTAAAATTTATGATTTAAACACTGAAAATTTGCATCAACTCAGAAAGGGACTAGTCCATAGCCATTTTAGCCTCATATAATCTCTCTCATGTGATTGGACCCACTTATGTGAGAGGAATAGATAAAAGAAGAGAATTTTTGTTTTTTCTTGTTCGTACATTTATCAATTCTTTTAAGTCATGTTGGACAATAAATGAAGTTAAATTTATTTGTTGATTTTCGTATAATTTTCCTTTCTCTTGGAACAATCCTTTGTATAGCAAGGCCCAATTAAAATACATTAAAAGCTTCAAATCATAGGCTCATCGGGCCTGGCCCATATCACACGCTACTTGGCAGCACCAGTTATCTTGTTTGGCAAAATATGATAATTCGTTTCTAAAAAATTTAAAAATAAATAAATAAATCACGTAAATATGAAGGGGATTAGCTTTTCTCCAGTCCGTCCAATTCGTGATCACGGACTAGAGGGTGTTGTTGGGCTCGTAGGGCTCATCACGAGTCCTGTTTCGATAATCCGAAAAGTTTAATGTGTAGAACTCATCGAGTATTATATACTTGTAAAAACTCACGTTAATCGGATATCGATAGCTATTTCATGTAATCAAATTTTTGTCAACCATTTATTTTTTCACCGTCCATTTTTTTAATACAAAAATGAATTGATGCCATGATTATCGATATTCGATCAACGTGATATTTTACGAATATATAGTACTCGACGAGTTCTATACATTGAACGTTTCAAATTATCAAAATGAGACCTGTAGTGAGCCCCTCCGAGCCCAACCATAGTCTCCAATTCGATTACAAACGGAAAGGAAACCAAACCCTTAAAGAATGAAACTTCTTTTCAATCGTTTAAAAACGATTGGACGGTCCAGTTTAACATAACGGGACTTTCACAAAGCCCGTTCAATTATTTAAGCCGTTTTATTGCTTTATTTTCAGTTTGTAAATAATTTATAAAAAAGTAACACTAATTTGATAATATTGTCTACATAATTTTATCATAATTATTTTTCAAATAAATGATCAATACATTCTTATATTTATATTTGTCTCTTTTTCTTTTTCTTTTTAAACACAAATATAATAAAGTCATGTAATTAAGATTATTAGATTAATTTTTTTCTTTTTTTCCATAGATAAACACATGAAAGCCTAATAAAAGAATAGATTCAATCATCAAAATAGACCTTACACATGGGAGAGTAAATCCCAAAATTGAAATTTAAATATCCATTAAGGTCTCGTTTGTCAATTATACATTTTAACTAAAAAATCAAAAAGTCACTATAAATTGTCACGTCACTCTCTTTATTTTTCTGCACATATTTTCATAAAAAAAAAAAAATTATTAAAATAACCTATTTTCAAACGATACCTAACATTATGTAGCCAGCAGATACACATGTGTTTATCTATGGAAAGATGCTTTGGAAGCTTTTTTGGCTATTTTAGCCACAAAAGACAAAATAAGTTATTTTAGCCACAACAAAAAAAATATCACATCCAACCCATAATCATTACACTATTCTCTCACAAAAAAAGTCAAAAAAGCCAAAAAATATTACAATTCAATATTCATCAACCTGACCCATTACCGGTCATTCCATCCCTTCTCAAGGGGCCAATTTACAAAATATTCTACAACATGCATTATCAATATGCATTCTTTGAATTTCAACAAATTCCAATACCATGTTCCACAATTCTATAACATATTCAATGCCAACAATATATTTGCATTTTTAAAACAGGATTAACATATGCATTGTTAAAATAAACTTCCATTTTCATAAACCAAAACATATACAATGTTTTACAACTTAAGACATATTCAATGCTCTTTAAAGTTCATCAATACAACAAAATTCCTAATACATGATTACACATTAACGAACAAGTCCGGATATTTTTCACGGACCTCCAACTCACGTTTCCAAGTGGCTTCCTCTACTCCGTGATGTTTCCACAAAACCTTCACTAAAGGTATCGTCTTGCCTCGCAAGACTTGTTCTCGTCTATCCAAGACCCGCACCGGTCTCTCCTCATACGAGGCATCCTTATCTACCTCTAAGTTGGTCCAACCCAATACATGCGATGGATCCGGCTCATACTTCCGAAGCATACTAACATGAAATACATCATGTACTCCGGACAACTGCGGCGGTAAAGTTAAACGATATGGAACCTCCCCAATCCTCTCAAGGATTGGAAAGGGACCAATAAACCGAGGGGACAACTTCCCACTCTTCCCAAACCTCATCAAACCCCGCCTAGGTGATATTTTCAAAAAGACATGATTACCCACCTCAAATGCCAAGGGCCTCCTCCTACGGTCGGCATAACTCTTTTGGCGACTTTGGGCTATAACAAGCCTTCTACGGATAAGTTCAACTTTCTCCGTTGTCTCCCGAACCAACTCCGGGCCTAACAAAGGTGCATCACTCACCTCGGCCCAACACACTGGAGACCTACAAGGTCGGCCATACAATGCCTCAAACGGTGCCATTCTGATACTCGACTGGAAACTGTTGTTGTAGGCAAATTCCACCAAGGGCAAGTGCCTCTCCCACAACCCACTAAAGTAAAAAACATAACCTCGAAGCATATCCTCAAGGATCTGAATAGTATGCTCGGACTGCCCGTCAGTCTGAGAATGATAAGCCGTGCTAAAGGTCAACTTAGTGCCCAAGGCACTCTGCAAACTCTGCTACAACCTAGCAGTAAAACGTGGATCTCTATCAAAGACGATCAACACTGGGACCCCGTGCAACCTCACTATGTCCCGAACATACAAGTCGGCGAGATAATCTACCGAATCTCTCACGCGCATAGGGATAAAGTGCGCCGACTTAGTCAACCGGTCTACAACCACCCAAATAGCATCACTACCCCGCTGAGTCCTCGGAAGACTTACAACGAAGTCCATAGTGACATGCTCCCACTTCCACTCGACAATAGGCAAGGGTTGCAACAAACCCGCTGGCCTCTGATGTTTGGCCTTCACTTGCTGACAAGTAAGGCACTTAGATACAAAAACGGCCACACCTTTCTTCATACCCCGCCACTAAAACTGGCGACCCAAATCACGATACATTTTAGTGCCTCCCGGATGCACAGCAAGGTGTGAATGATGAAACTATCGGAGTACCTCCTCTCGGCAAGACTCCGGCACAAACAAACGGTCTCGGTATCTCACACTCAGGTCAGGATACACAGTCAAACCCTTCTCAACCTTCCCACTGGAGATTTTCTCTAGGAGGGATTCTACCTCAAGATCACCTCTTTGCACCTCTAACACTCGACTCACAAGTGTAGGCTGTGCAACAACGGAAAACAAGACTGCAGCCTCAACAGATTCACCCAGAAGCAAATCAAACTCGCCAAGTGTACCCAACATTTCCCACTCCTGGGTGGCTATACAAGCTACATCGCTAATGGATTTCCTACTAAGGGCATCGGCCACAACATTGGCCTTTCCCGGGTGATAGTGCAACTCGAAATCGTAATCCTCAATGAACTCCATCCATCTTCCCTGCCTTAAATTTAAGTCTCTCTATGTAAACAGATACTTCAAACTCTTATGATCCGAGAACACCTCGAATCTTTCACCATAAAGGTAGTGCCTCCAAATCTTCAAGGCAAAAATCACAACTGCTAACTCTATGTCATGTGTAGAATAATTCCTCTCGTGTGTTTTCAACTGTCGCGAGCCATAGGCTACTACTTTCCCCTCTTGCATCAGTACACAACCCAAACCCTCTCGTGAAACATCACAATAAACCGCATAGCCCAAACCTCTCTCCGGAATAATCAAAACAGGAGCGGTGGTAAGTCTAACTTTAAGTTCCTAGAACGACTTTTCGCAAGTCTCACTCCACACAAACTTGACTCCTTTCCACGTCAATCTAGTCAACGGTGAAGCTAGCTTGGAGAAATCTTTCACAAACCGGCGGTAATACCCAGCTAATCCCAGAAAACTGCGGATCTCAAAATCACTCTTAGGCTGTGTCCAATCCTGCACTGCCTCAATCTTGGATGTATCAACGGACACCCCTTCCCCGGAGACTACATGGCCTAAGATATGGTTTGGGGTTGAAGAAATTGGCTCCAAGGTGTTCAACATTGGCTCGGAAGTGAGAAAAACGGGTGCCGGAGGGCGAAAATGGAATATAACTGGTTGCCAAGATAATTGCTGGCCTCCCACCCTCCAGTGACCTTCCTGGTGATAAAATAGAGGTACATGCCAAAAATGAACGAAAACCGATGCAAAACGAATGCTTGGGGGCCAAAACACGCAGTTCGGGGTCCCGAAAATGGGCTGTTAAGCACCGAAAGTGGCATTCGGCCACGAAGTGGGTTTCTCAGACCCCAGTGTCCCTCAAAAGGGAGTAAATAAGATGTATGCCAAAAATCAGAGCAAATGGAGATGGTTAAGCGGTCCCGAATCGAGGCATATGGCTTGACGACTCCGAAAACCGAGAACTGGGCTCCGAAATGGGCAAAATGGCCTACGACCACAAAACGTAGCCTACGGCCACTGAGAGATGGTCTACGGGACCTCTCCCTCCCCTCAGGAAAAGAAACAGAGAAAACCGAGTCTGGTTCGCAAACCGAGACAAGGCACAGAAGAGGGTTCGGAAGTCTGGAGGCAGGGCTCACGGCCGCGACTCTGAGGCTTCTGAACGAGCATAATATGTAGTATCACCGAGCACTCAACTGGTGACGTCTAAGTCTTAAGGTCGGTCAAAAATGGTGTCTCTACAGTTGCCCCTCTTTGACAGAACTCGGAAGTCATAAGAATGACGGGAATGAATGTCAAAGCCCAGAGACGACCCATTTTTGACAAGGCCGAAGACTTAGACAAAGTAGACAAGATAGACAAAGATGTACCCGCAGGCATGCCCGCAGGCAAAGGGGGAAAAATGCAAAGCGATATGCACAGAGGCCGAACATAACTTATGATCATGCAAATGCAGCAAGCTGTAATGAAGATACGATATGCAAATGCAGCAAGCGATATGCACAAAGGGAGAATTGCTCAATTCTCATCGCGTCTCACACGGAGAAGATACGATACCTGCGCGATTCGCTTGGTCGCACCAGCCTCAAATGAACCATACATACAATATCGTGCCTGATGGTGCTGGGGATCTCTCGCTTCTTCTTGGTTGAACCACAGGTACTACTTTTCTCCCTGACTATGGTCGCAGCTTTCCCTATTCCCCAACAGGGTGACAGACTAGGTTGGATCAGTATCCAGAATTGAGGTGCATACAGATGCTATCTCAATCTATGGGGCTGCCATACAGATTTCAAGCCGAGGATATACCCCTGGGTATTTAAACCAGACTTTAGTCTCGGAAATCCCGAACCTTTGCGTTCTAGGCATAAGCCATTCGAACTCTAGTTTCCACCGTCTCAGTTGGTCTCCTAGGAACTCACCGCGAACACAGGCAGGTGGCTATACTAGACCACCGGAAGTCGTTCGGGCACGACAAACACCAAAGGAATTGCACCTTTAGAGGATTTAAGGTCTCCTAGACCGAGGTGAGTACATAAGACAGTGCGATTAAGGTGCGCGAAATAGCGCGAGGAGATTCATGCACAATGCAAGGGTTAGCACACAGCTTACGACATAGCATTCCATTCAATTGGCACACAGCTCACAACACAACACTCTGTTCGTTTGGCACGCGGCTAGAAACACAATACTCTGTTTAATCTGGGCACACAGCTCATTTTGGGCACACAGCTTATTTTGGGCACACAACTCGTTTTCGGGCACACAGCTCATTTCTGGGGCATACAGCTCCTTTCTTCGGGCACACAGCTCGACTCCGAGCACACAGCTCATTTCGGTTTGCATTTTTGAACACACATCTCAAGCACTTGAATTTCTGGACACGCAGCTCATACTCTTTGTTGTGATCACGCAACCCACACTAATTGAGAGCTGAGCACGCAGTCTAAACACTGATTTTATGAACACACAATCCGAATTGAAGGTGAACACGCAGCCCACACTGATTGAAAGTTGAACACGCAGCCCAAACTTTTGAATTTTCTGAACACACAATTCGAATTGAAGGTGAACACGCAGCCCACACTGATCGAGAGTTGAACACGCAGCCCAAACACTGATTTTCTGAACACGCAGTCCATATTGAAGGTGAACACGCAGCACACCCTGATTGAAAGTTGAACACGCAGCCCAAACTTTTGAATTTTCTGAACACACAACTCGAATTGAAGGTGAACACGCAGCCCACACTGATTGAGAGTTGAACACGCAGCCCAAATCTCTGATTTTCCGAACACGCAGCTCAAATTGAAGGTGAACACGTAGCCCACACTGATTGAGAGTAGAACACGCAGCCCTAAACTCTGATTTTTCGAACACGCAGCCCAGATTGATGGTGAACATGCAGCCCACATTGATTGAGAGTAGAACACGCAGCCCTAAACTCTGATTATTCGAACAGGTGGCCGACCATGATCCTCTCAATTGGCACTTTACAGCTGTATAGCTGTTGTTCCCCAGAAACATCTGTATCCAGGGGATATTTTTGATTGAGAGTTGAACGCGCAGCCCAAACTCTGATTTTTCTGAACACGCAGCCCAGATTGATGGTGAACACGCAGCCCACATTGATTGAGAGTAGAACACGCAGCCCTAAACTCTGATTTTTCGAACACGCAGCCCAGATTGATGGTGAACATGCAGCACACATTGATTGAGAGTAGAACACGCAGCCTTAAACTCTGATTTTTCAAACACGCAGCTCGAATTGAAGGTGAACACGTAGCCCACATTGATTGAGAGTAGAACACGCAGCCCTAAACTCTGATTTTCTGAACACGCAGCCCAGATTGAAGGTGAACACGCAGCCCACATTGGTTGAGAGTTGAACACGCAGCCCAAACTCTGATTTTCTGAACACGCAGCCCAGATTGATGGTGAACACGCAGCCCACATTGATTGAGAGTTGAACACGCAGCCCAAACTCTAATTTTCCGAACACGCAGCCCAGATTGATGGTGAACACGCAGCCCACATTGATTGAGAGTTGAACACGCAGCCCAAACACTAATTTTCTGAACACGCAGCCCAGATTGATGGTGAACACGCAGCCCACATGATTGAGAGTTGAACATGCAGCCCAAACTCTGATTTTCTGAACACGCAGCCCAGATTGATGGTGAACACGCAGCCCAGATTGATTGAGAGTTGAACACGTAGCCCAAACACTGATTTTCTCAACACGCAGCCCAGATTGAAGGTGAACACGCAGCCCACATTGGTTGAGAGTTGAACACGCAGCCCAAACTCTGATTTTCTGAACACGCAACCCAGATTGATGGTGAACACGCAGCCCACATTGATTGAGATTTGAACACGCAGCCCAAACTCTGATTTTCTAAACACGCAGCCCAGATTGAAGGTGAACACGCAGCCCACATTGATTGAGAGTTGAACACGCAGCCTAAACACTGATTTTCTGAACACGCAGCCTAGATTGATGGTGAACACGCAGCCCACATGATTGAGAGTTGAACACGCAGCCCGAACTCTGATTTTCTGAACACGCAGCCTAGATTGATGGTGAACACGCAGCCCACATTGATTGAGAGTTGAACACGCAGCCCAAACTCTGATTTTCTGAACACGCAGGCCAGATTGATGGTGAACACGCAGCCCACATTGATTAAGAGTTGAACACGCAGCCCAAACTCTGATTTTCTGAACACGGAGCCCAGATTGATGGTGAACACGCAGCCCACATTGATTGAGAGTTGAACACGCAGCCCAAATGTAGACACCCCATTTTTGACCGACCTGAAGACTCAGACGTCACCGATTGAGTGCTTGGTGATATTGCATAATGTGCTCGTTCAGAAGTTTCAGAGTCTTGGCCGTCAGCCCTGCCTCTTGATTTCCGAACCCTCTTCTGTGCCTTGCCTCGGTTTGCGAACCAGGCTCGGTTTTCTCTGTTTTCTCTTCGCGAAGGGAGGGAGAGGTCTCGTAGACCATCTCTCAGTGGCCGTGGGCTACGCTTTGTGGTCATAGGCCATTTTGCCCATTTCGGAGCCCGGTTTCTGGTTTTTCAGGACCGTTGGCCGTGTGCCTCGGTTCGGGACTGCTTAACCATCTCCATTTGCTCTGATTTTTGGCATACATCCTATTTGCTCTATTTTGAGGGACACTGGGGTCAGAGAAACCCACTTCGTGGCCGAACGCCATTTTCGGGGCTTAGCAGCCCATTTTCGGGACCCCGAACTGCGTGTTTTGGCCCCCTGGCATTCGTTTTGCATCGGTTTTCGTTCATTTTTGGAAGGTGCCTCTGTTTTATCACCAGGAAGGTCACTGGAGGGTGGGAGGCCAGCAATTATCTTGGCAACAAGTTATATTCCATTTTCGCCCTCCGACACCCGTTTTTCTCACTTCCGAGCCAATGTTGAACACCTTGGAGCCACTTTTCTCAACCCCAAACCACATATTTGTGTTGTACACACATGGGAGGATCCTAATATGATATGGCCAGCCAAAAACTCCAATTGAACCTTTTGAACCCCTCCTAAAAATGGCTTGTTCTCTCTCCTGTTTTAGAGTTTCCAAATTTGAACCACAGGGTTGTGAAGAGGAGACCTGGGA
>NW_021030635.1:16708-28105 GCF_004153795.1 Camellia sinensis | reverse complement strand
TGAGAGATTTCAAAACAATACATCAGTACTATCCTTGTCAAAACCATACATAACATAGCTTAGCTTGGCTTAAATAAGACATCAATCGAACCTTGTCTTTCAAAACGTTACTTACTTACATTAACATACGTTAACTTAAACAGGGGTGATGACATCCGGCAAAACCAAAAAAGCATAACCTCGCCATCAAGCACACCCGTTCATAGTCCGTAGGGGCCGATATTCTTTAACAAGGGTGCTACTTAGGCTTAACGTTCCTTAGCACAAAAGGACCGGTGCTACTGGCTTAAAGTCCCCTAGCACGAAAGGACTTCCAAAGATTGTGCTTACAAAGCTATTTAGTCCCCTAGCACGTACGAACTTCCAAAGATTGTGCTTACAAATGGTCTTATAGTCCCCTAAGCACGTATCGCGACTATTGTTACCTAGGCTTAAACGTCCCCTAACACGACTTAGGACGGTTGCACAAAGGAATGTCATCCAAAACAAAGCCTCAATACTTAATACATAAAATAGGGATATCATTCATGCTAACAATACTTTTGTCAAAAACAAGGCAAGCTTTATCAAAACCTTATAACAAGCTTTATTAACACATACCACTCACATAGTTTCTTTCAAACGTCGGGTCAAGGCAAGTCTCCAAGTACCTACAAACACATGGCAAAGTCTATTGATGTAACCATTATCAAAACAAGTACTACTAATACTACATGCAAATGATTCCTCGGGGAATAACATGCTTGGAAGATCACATAACATCTGTTCTTACATATCAAGACAGATCATGCTAGGTCTACCAACCAGGTCTCTTTGCCGAGGTCCACACTCCACTTGCGCTGGGAGGTGTGGTTACCTAGGCATTCGGACGTGCGCTGTTAATGTCGAGGGTCACTGCACAGACAACTAAAGGTGATAGTGATCGCAAGGTAGCCAAGGTGAGATACGATGCTTGGCCTAAGTCGTGCAGAGTCGCAGCGATAACAGTGACTCGGCGACTCACCTCGGAAGTGAGGTCTGGAGATCTGGGTTTCCACCCGTGAAGAACATGAAGAACATCAACATGAGGATCATGAAGAACGTGAATGTTAAAATCATAACTTCTTTATTACAAAAATCTGGGGTTTCATGCTATGAGTTCGAAAACATGGACCTGGGTACCCATACTTGAAAATCATGTAAAAACAAACACAAAAACATAGATCTAGGCATGAACTTTCGAATCAAAACATAACTTTTATTGAAGAACACATGAATGCCATTTTCTCTTTCTAAAACTGAACTTCAAAGCAATGCATGGCTTACAAATCATATTCAATCATGCAACGCAATAACATGAACATGAAGAACGACAAGAGCAGATCAAGAATCTAACCTTAGAACAGGGATCTAACGGTTCGATCTCTAGGGGTCAAGCTTGGAAATCTTCTCTCCCTCTTCTAGAGCTTCTCTCTCATCTTCAAAAACAAGTATAGAAATGATAAGTTTCTCCCTCTGCCGGCTGACTTAACACTCAGCTCGGACATGTGGCAACGGCTGGTTGACTCTCCTCAAAAAGGTGATAGATTGACAAGACAAGACTATGACAAAGTGTATCTAACAAGTTACCCGGCAAGGCACTCCGGCAAGTGATGATATCGGCTAAGGACAAAGCTTTGGCTACTAAGGTGACAATGACCTCGGCTAGGAAGGACAACACTTGACTAAGCTGTGCCACACCTTGGCCTAGATGTGCCACACCTCGGTCTAGGTCATACCACTCCAGGACAAGGTCACTTAGGTGCAAAGGTAACATCTCGGCCTAGATAATACACTTCTCGGTCTTGGTGATGAACACCTCGGCCTAGATAATGACATCTCGGCCAATATGTCAGGGCGAAGGTGGAGGTCAAACAAAGGGGTTCCAAGATAATTCTAGACTGAAGATGACCTCGGCTTGGAATGATCTAGGCGTAACATAACCTAGGCTTGGCATGACCTAGGCTTAACATAACTTAGGCTAGAGACACCAAGGAAGGAACAAAGCATGCATACAACACTTAGGCATATCACATAAACACAAAACAAGACATGGACCTTACTTAGGCAAAACAAGTCACCAATATACAAATGCAAGCTTAACGAGTCATAATCATACAAATGCTCATGAACATGACTAAGACATAAATGTGGATTGTTACAGAGCCAATGCCCCGCAGAGATATGCTAAACATAATATGAGCAATAACTAAAACATTCGCATTTGATAAGCGTTTAACACATATAAACCAACTTATAACATAGTCCAATTCCATGACAGATATGACCATGTTTCATTCCACTTTCCTTTACTTAACCAATTCAATTCATATACATGGCTCAGAACTTGGCCAAACAATTCAATGAGACTATAACTCATATTAAAACACTTCAATACTTCACAATAGATACACATATTTGTTGTATCAATGACATATTAAAACACTTCCATACTTCACAATAGATACACATATTTGCTGTATCAATGGAGTCCATCCCCTATCTCCTCCCAAATAATATCCGGTTTAGGAGTCCATCCCCTATCTCCTCCTAAACCGTGGAGTACATCCCCTATCTCCTCCCACACAATATAATGTATATAAACATTCATAATATACAATAATCATTCAATACACATATTCGATGTATTATTCCAACCGTCATATTCAATGACATATTCAACGTGATTAGTTTCAGTTTTCTCTAATCAACATACTGTGTCTACAACAATCAAACTATCTTCCACCAATAGCCCAAAGCAATTATTTCTAAACAGATAATAAATGCATCAACAGATAATTTAACAACATTTTCAAAAGTGAGTGAATAGTCAATCCAACTCCACCATTCTTTCTCATAACATCTCAATTTCACTATTTCCAAGCCAATTCCATATTCCCATAACTTTCCCAAATTAATTATACAAATTAATTCATAATAGTAAATTAGGGCATTTTCTCCCATTTTTTCAACATTGACCCCAAAGGTCCAAATATTAACAATAAACATCAATACCATCTTTTAAGACCTAAAACACATACGTATTGGTCAAAATAACAAAACTCCTCTTTTTAATATTTCAAATCTTAAACCCTAACTTTCCCAAATCAAACCATTTATACAAAGTGCCCAACATCTATCTTAAAGCTCATAAAAAGGAGTAGTTATCCCTACCTCAAATGGAGAGACCAAATGGAGAAGATGAAGAATTTTGAAATGCTCCAAAACCCAAGATTTTCAGATGGAAATGTAGCCCAAGCCAAGCTTTACACTTTTTATAAAGACACTAAGGTAGAAGATCACTCAAACTAGATCAAACCCTAGAGAGAAGTTGAAGTTTTAGAGTGAGAAGCTCTCTAATGGAGGTTTTGAAAAGTTAGAGAGAGAAGAGGTACCGAAAAAGTGACCCAAAAAGTCAAAATTCGGACTGAAATACAAACAGGTCCGCTTAAACGTGGGATTCCCGGCTCGTGCGTCACTTTTTATAAAGACACTAAGGTAGAAGATCACTCAAACTAGATCAAACCCTAGAGAGAAGTTGAAGTTTTAGAGTGAGAAGCTCTCCAATGGAGGTTTTGAAAAGTTAGAGAGAGAAGAGGTACCGAAAAAGTGATCCAAAAAGTCAAAATTTGGACTGAAATACAAACAGGTCCGCTCGAACGTGGGATTCCCGGCTCGTGCGTCAAACACAGACTTACGCTCGATCGTTAAAAGCGCCGCTCGAGCGCCGGATGCACCCTTCCAGAAGTTTTACAATCGATGGTCCCCGCTCCAGCGTGAAAGTGGACGCTCGAGTGTCCAACGACCTGCAAAACAAAATACTGAGAGATGGAAAATCACGCTCGAGCGTCAAAACGCCTGCTCGAGCGAAGAAGCAAAAACACAAGGGTCCACTCGAGCGTTAAAAGTCCCGCTCGAGCGTGGAGGCCAAAATCTAGGCATCAACTTTTGGTTTCCAAACACAACCAACTTGTTCCAAACCTGCCCAACACAACCCAAGACTCAAATACAAAGAGTAAAGGATGGAAACGAGAATAAGGCAACAACACATCCACAGAACCGAGTCCGGAATACAATTAAACAATGAAGGGAAAAGTGGGATCGCTATAACCACGAGTTGTTCTACATTTTTCTCAAAGGAAGTAGGGTAGAGGTGCTTGGATCTTGGAGTATTTGTAGAGAGAGAGAGAGACAGTTTTAGAGAGAGAGGCTGCCAGATTAGGGTTTTGAGTGACAAAAGATACAAAAGTGATACAAAAATCCTCTGTTGCGAACTGATATACACAGTCCTCGCTTGAGCGAAGGAGTCGTCGCTCGAGCGACCAGACACAACAAGTGACCTCGCTCGAGCGCAAAAAGCGTCGCTCGAGCGCAGAATGCAAGCTTCAGGTCTGCCACAAATGCACATGCAAGCTCGAGCGCAAGAAGTCTCGCTCAAGCGAAGAAGCAATTTCACCAGACTCGCTCAAGCGAAAGAAGCTTCGCTTAAGCGAAGAACTTCCCTTTCCCAGAAAAAACTGCGTCTGGGAGAAAAACCTGAAGACCCTCAAACCTTACTCGAGTACAAGAAACCTAGCTCGAGCGAAGAAGCCAATTACACAAGGCTCGCTCAAGCGCAAGAAGCCTCACTCGAGCGAATGAGCCAAAATCTAGGTAACAACAACCTAGACCAAGTAATAACCAACCTGTTTCAAACTCGCCCAACAAGTTCTAAAGCTCAAACACAAAGGGTCAAAGGGGGAAAATAAGATACAGACACAATAAGCAACCACGGAACTCAAGTCTGGAACATAATAAAGGCTGGGGCAAAATCGAAATCGCTATAACCTCCCTCCCTTAAAGAATTTCGTCATCGAAATTTTAGTACAAGTTTCAAAACTATGATTACCAAATTTTCAAATGCTTTCAACTCAATTCACGACATCATGACCCACCCACCAGTCATCCAATCTCTCCACAATAGAACAAATCCACAACATAACGCTCAACATATATTACCAATATGAATCTTTTGAATTTTAACAAGTTCCAATACATATATCAGATTTTCAAAACATATTCAATGTTTATGATCAGTTTGCATTTCCAAAACTCGATAACATATACAATGTTCAAGTTAAACTTGCATTTCTAAAACATTTTTAACATTTATAATGTCTTCATAATCCAAAACATATACAATGTTTTATAGTTCATAAACAAAACTAAAATCTCAATATATACTCAAACATCAATAAATAGGTCTAGATATTTCTCCCGGACTTTCAATTCACGCTCTCAAGTTGCTTCCTTAACCCCATGATGTTTCCACAATACTTTGACCAAGGGAATTGTCTTTCCTTGTAAGACTTGGTCCCGTCTATCCAAGACTCTCACCAGTCTCTCCTCATATAAGGCATCCTCGTCTACCTCTAAGTCGGTCCAATCCAGAACATGCGATGGATCCGGCTCATACTTCCGAAGAGTACTAATATGAAACACGTCATGCACTTTGGAAAGTTATGGCAGCAACGCCAAACGATAGGCAACCTCCTCAATCAGCTCAAGGATCTCAAAAGGGCCAATATACCGAGGGGATAACTTCCCACTCATCCTAAATCTTATTAAACCTTGTCTAGGTGATATTTTTAAAAAGACATGATCACCCACCTCAAATGATAAAGGTCTCCTTCTATGGTCGGCATAACTCTTTTAGTGACTCTGGGCTGTAACCAACCTCTTACGAATAAGGGCCACTTTCTCTATCGTTTCCACACCAACTCTAGGCCCAACAAAGGTGTATCACCCACCTCGGCCCAATACGCAGGAGATCTACACGGTCGGCCATACCAGGCCTCAAACGGTGCCATGCCAATACTCGATTGGAAACTGTTATTGTAGGAAAACTCTACTAAGGGTAAATGTCTCTCTCACGACCCCTTAAAGTCAAGGATATAGCCTGAAGCATATCCTCAAGGATCTGAATGGTATGCTTGAACTGCCCGTCAGTCTGAGAATGGTAAGCCGTGCTAAAAGTCAATCTAGTGCCCAAGGCACTCTGCAAGCTCTGCCACAACTGAGCAGTGAAACACAGATCTTTGTCCGAAACGATCGTCACAAGGACCCCGTGCAACCTCACTATATCCCGAATATACAAGTCAGCAAGGTAATCTACTGAATCTCTTACGCACATTGGAATAAAATGTGCCGACTTAGTCAGTCGATCAACTACTACCCAAATGGCATCACTACCTCGTTGAGTCCTCGGAAGGCCCACAAAAAAATCCATCGTGACGTGCTCCCACTTCCACTCAGCTATAGGCAAAGGTTGCAACAAACTCGCTGGTCTCTGATGTTCGGCCTTCACTTACTGAAAAGTAAGGCACTTCGATACAAATACTGCCACATCCTTCTTCATACCCCTCCACCAAAACCAGCAACTCAAATCATGATACATCTTTGTGCCTCCTGGGTGCATCGCAAGACGTGAATGATGAAACTCTCTGAGTACTTCCTCTCACATGACTCCGGTACCAACAAACGGTCATGGTATCTCACACTCAGATTAGGATACACAGTCAAACCCTTCTATACCTTCCCACTGGAGATCTTCTCCTGGAGGGATTCTTCCTGAAAGTCACCTCTCTGCGCTTCTAACACTCGATTCACAAGTGTAGGTTGTGTAACTACAGAGAACAAGGCTGTAGACTCAACAGACTCGCCTAGATGCAAGTTAAACTCCCCAAGAGCACCCAACATCTGCCATTCCCGGATGGCAAAACAAGCCATACTGCCAATAGATTTCCTACTCAAGGCGTCGGCTACTACATTGGCTTTTCCCAGATGATAAAGTAACTTGAAATCATAATCCTCTATGAACTCCATCCACCTTCTCTGCCTCAAGTTCAAGTCTTTCTATGTAAACAGATATTTTAGACTCTTATGATCAGAAAATACCTCAAATCTCTCGCCATATAGATAGTGCCTCCAAATCTTAAGGGAAAAAATGACAGCTACTAACTCTAAATCATGAGTAAGGTAGCCATAGGCTACTACCTTTCCTTCTTGCATCAATGCATAACCCAAACCCTCTCGTGAAGCATCATAATACACTGAATAGCCCAAACCCCTCTCTAGAATAATAGAGACTGGAGCAGTAGTAAGTCTAATTTTAAGCTCTTGGAACGACTTTTCACAAGTCTCACTCTACACAAATTTGACCCCTTTCCTCGTCAGCCTAGTCAAAGGCGAAGCTAATCTGGACACATGGTCTAAGAACTTAACCTCTCTTAGCTAGAACTCACACTTCTCAAACTTAGCATACAACTTACAGGCTCTAAGCAACTCGAGCACCACTCGCAAGTGTTCCTCGTGCTCCTCCTCAGATGGTGAGCAAATCAAGTTATCGTCCACAAAGACAACCACAAAACAATCTAAGAACTCTCGGAAGATTCAGTTCATCAAGTCCATAAACACAGCTGGGGCATTGGTTAGCCCAAAAGGCATCACCAGAAACTCATAATGGCTATACCGCATACGGAATGCTGTCTTCAAGATATCCTTCTCCCTGACCCTCAACTGATGGTAGCTTGATCTCAAGTCTATCTTAGAGAAATAACGAGACCCTTTCAACTGGTCAAACAGGTCTTCTATACGAGAAATAGGATACTTGTTCTTAATCGTAACCCGATTCAACTTTCGATAATCAATACAAAGTCTCAAGGCTCCATATTTCTTTTTAGCAAAGAAGGCCGGTGCTCTCTAAGGCAAAGTACTAGGGCGAATACAGCCCTGATCTAGTAATTCCTGGAGTTGAATCTTCAACTCACTTAACTCAGCTGGCGTAAACCGATACGATGCCATAGAAATTGGTGCTGTGCCAGGCACTAAATCAATAAATAACTCGATCTCTCGGTAAGGTGGTAAACTAGTAAGATCCTCGGGGAAGACATTCGAATACTCACAAACCACTCTTGGTAACTCGACCCGAACTTTATCATACTCTACACTTAAGAAGCTAGCAAGAAGACAACTAACTTCACTCTGCCCCTATGGATCATACATCAATGGTAAAACTCTGCCAACCCAATCTCCCAAGAAATGAAAACAATCACCGCTCAAGGTACATACAGTAACCCTCTGACGGTAGCAATCTATAACAATCCGGTATGATGATAACCAGTCCATATCCAAAATAACATCAAAACTAGTCATATCCATCAATACAAAAGAAAACGGAAGCCGGCGATCGGCGACCTCTATATCACAGCCCCGACACCCATTTTTCAAAACCATCTCACCCCCAACAGATGACACAACACAAGTAGGAGATGCTAACTGTGCCAACTCCAACCCCAAAACTGATGCAAATGCAGAAGATGTAAAGGAGTGGAATGTAACCGTATCAATTAACACATTAGCAACCGAGTTGCAAAACAAAAAGGTACCTCTCACAATAGACAGAGCCAGAACAAGATCTGGCGCGGTAACAACATATACGCGTCCCGAAGGTCTTTGATCTACCTGCTCACCCCTTGGAGCATAAGACTGCTGCATTGACTGAGCCAAAGAGGCTCTCTTATTGGCCCTCGAGGCCTGTACTGACTGCGCTGGTTGGTGACTCTGTGTTTGCCTTGAACCAAATGTACCAGATATGCCACCCAACTGTGGACAAAACCTCTTCAAGTGTCCCACCTGCCCACACTGATAACAAGTGAGCGGCTGGCCTCTACCCTGACCCTGGCCCTGAGAACGAGCCGAAAATGAAGCTGCTCGCTGCCCTCCTTCCTTCTATGGGCAAGCTGGAGACTTGTGGCCCAACTGACCACATTTGTAACAGGTGATGCCTCCTTGACTGCCTCTCCTAGAACTCGAACTCGACACTGGAATGGTAGATCTTAAATGCGCTCCTTGGGACTACTGAGGGTTAGAACCCCTTTGCTTTTTACTGTCCCCCTGACCATCCTGACTCCTCTTGGAGCCCCTCATTCTCTTCTCCTCCGCATGCATAATAGTCTCAAGATGGGCTGCAGCCTCCATGAGGTGCCTATAGTCTCTAATCATGGACCTAACAACTCTAAATATGAGTCCGGTCCTCAGTCTCTTCTCGAACTCCAAACAACGACATTCCTCAGTCGCCACTAACCTCGAACTCCAAACAATGGCATTCCTCAGTCGCCACTAACTCCGGTGCAAACCTAGACAAGCTAGTAAAGGTGGTCTCAAACTCAGCCATTGGTGTATTCAACTACACTAACCTGGAGAATTGATCCCTTAACTTCTCCCTCACTGTAGTAGGCAAGTACTTATCGTGGAAGGCGTCAACAAAAGCTTTCCAAGTCCCTCTAATGCGCCCCCGCACATACTTCCACCTGCCACCCAACTGTGGGCAAAACCTCTTCAAGTGTCCTACCTGCCCACACTGATAACAAGTGAGCGGCTGGCCTCTACCCTGACCCTGGCCCTGAGAACGAGCCGAAAATGAAGCTGCTCGCTGCCCTTCTTCCTTCTATGGGCAAGCTGGAGACTTGTGGCCCAACTGACCACATTTGTAACAGGTGATGCCTCCTTGACTGCCTCTCCTAAAACTCGAACTCGACACTGGAAAGGTAGATCTTAAATGCGCTCCTTGGGACTACTGAGGGTTAGAACCCCTTTGCTTTTTACTGTCCCCCTGACCATCCTGACTCCTCTTGGAGCCCCTCATTCTCTTCTCCTCGGCATGCATAATAGTCTCAAGATGGGCTGCAGCCTCCATGAGGTGCCTATAGTCTCTAATCATGGAGCTAACAACTCTAAATATGAGTCCGGTCCTCAGTCTCTTCTCGAACTCCAAACAACGGCATTCCTCAGTCGCCACTAACTCCGGTGCAAACCTAGACAAGCTAGTAAAGGTGGTCTCAAACTCAGCCATTGGTGTATTCAACTACACTAACCTGGAGAATTGATCCCTTAACTTCTCCCTCACTGTAGTAGGCAAGTACTTATCGTGGAAGGCGTCAACAAAAGCTTTCCAAGTCCCTCTAATGCGCCCCCGCACATACTTCCACCACTAACCTGTGTCTCCCTTCAGCTGGAAGGATGCCAAGGCCATTCTCAAACCATCGTCTTCGATGTCGAGCATCTCAAACGTCTTCGTCATCTGCTCCAACCACTCGTCAGCCTTCAATGGCTTCTTGGGATCACCAAAAAACTCATCCGGATTCAACTGGAATAACTCTCTCTTCAGGAAAGATGGCCCTGCCTCAGCTACTTGGGCCTAAACCTGATTCTCAGTCCTGAGAATGTCCAAAGATTCCCTCAATGCTCCGACCATCTCACGGGCTAAGGCGTCCATGGCCTGCTGACCAACCGGTTCGGCCACATTGGCCCGACCAACTCCTTCCTCCTGCACCGAAATCTTATCCGGTATAGGCATCCCATGCCTCCTAGGCCAACCACGCCTACCACCACGACCTCGTCCTGACAACTTAATAAATGTAACAAGAGATATTAGCACATTAACAAATGTGCCGAAGTTATCTCACTCGCGTCCTAATTCGGTAGAGCACTGTAATTTACTCCACATAAGTACGTAATCACATAAATACATACGAATTTCATTTCCGAATAATGACCGTCCCATGGCATTGCTAGAGTTCCAGTTAGAAACGGCAGTGATCAAGTGCCTTTCCAACAGGACTCCCAGAAACCCATGGACCCGATCAACATCCCAGAAATTAAATCTCATACCCATATAGTCACATAAACATGTTATCATATAAGCACATAACATCATATTTAAGTCTCTAACAAGCGAGACAACCCCATTGTGGTATTAACCACTTTTCATGTACCCAAAGTATTCAAACCCGGTACGTTCTGATACCAAGTTGTAACGCCCTTAAAATATAGCATAAATCAACTCAAGAGATTCACAAGCATAATATGAAATGTATTACTTTCATTCATCAGAGTTTATATTAAAAAAGAGATTACATGCATTACACTTGCATAAATATTCATTTTGAAACTACAACATGTAACACTAATTTAATAATAACAAAATAAATACCCTACGGGCTTACATCTTTCCAAGAGATAACTTGGTTACAACAAAAGTGAGAGTCATAAGCTCTTTACAATTAAAGCCCTCAGCTTAAAAAGAAAACATATAAACATATAGGTAACAAAAAAAGAGTGTAGACGTCCCCGAACGTCCCGATAGGAAATCCCCCGTTTTGTTCATTGGTGTAGACACCCCATTTTTGACCAATCTTGAGACTCAGACGTCACCAGTTGAGCGCTTGGTGATATTGCATATTGTGCTCGTTCAGAAGTTTTAGAGTCTCGGCTGCGGGCCTTGCCTCCGGACTAACTCTCAATCCTAATTTTCCCCTACACACTAATTTATACAATTTT
>NW_021030634.1:409182-430679 GCF_004153795.1 Camellia sinensis | reverse complement strand
TAACTTGATAATTTATTAATAAAATAACCTATTTGTTATGAAATTACAAATCTTAGGGGGCATAATGTAATTTCTAAAACCACAAGGAATAATTTGTAATTTAAGTAAATCTCAGTGGGTGTGTTTGTAATTTACTCTCTCTTTTTTTTTGTTAGGTTAATTATATTTTTAACTTTTATAATTTTATTAAAATTTTACTTTAATTTTTATTATTTAAAATTAAACAGTTCAATCTCTATATTTTAAAGAAAAAATAATAAATAAGTGAAAAGTTTAAAAATAAATGTCAGTGTCAAGGAAAACTTTATGAGTTTCACTTTTAATATACTAGCAAAGTTTTTCAATAATTTGTAAATATTTTCCCTACCTTTCACTTAAATGATATTTTTCATATTTTAAATTTAGTTTTAATCATTCTTTTAATAATTTTGGAACACTTGTCATTAAGATATATACGTTAATTAAAATTTAAACAAAATGATCGAATTGAAAGGGAGAAGAAGAATGTGTAACGCCTCGAAATAATTACCATAATCTATCCACATTATTAATAAACGACAATAACACTAACATAATTACCTTCCATTGAATCCAACATGATTTACAAAAGAGAAACATATGCGGTATATATTCAATATGCCTAGACATGAATCTATAGCCTATGTTACAAATATAGGAAAAGAATGGAAGTTAAATAGATAAAAAATGTCTTATAAGCTTACAACTTTCCAAGATAATTCTTGGTTACAATAAAAGTAGATTTTAGGTCTAATACATTTAAAGCCCTTGGCTATACAAAAATGAATACAACAAAACGAAGCTTTTCCTCCAAATCATCCCAAACTACTACCTTGGTGGAGGCATATCATCAGCATCTGAAATGTTTTTCCCATATAAGGTGAGCCAAAGCCTAGTAAAAATAATTTAACACAGTGTATGAATCTTAACAATGCTATAAGGAAAATGCATATGCCATGTTCTTGCCAAAACATATTTATATCCATTTTCAAAACTATGCAATGCCAAGTTAATATCTTGATTCACAATTCATTTCCATTTAAATAGAAAATAGGGTAGTGATTCACACTTTGAGAATTTCAAAACAATATGACCTTTCTCGAAAATTTCATCCAGAGGAAGCCATAAACTGAAACCCATGTAAACGTAGCCTATACAAGTACTACTATTGCCATTTCACGAAAATTTCGTCCACGGGATCGGCACCCATGTATACGTGCGGTTTTCGAGACTTTCACCCAAGACACTCAGGCCAACTTAGTTCAACGACACAATTCATGTTTTCCGAATTCACTTTTTTTCTCAAGACGATAACATTTTCAATGTATAAGTGTGAAGTAAGGTTCAATGCAAATGAATGAGAAAATAGTTTCAATTTTTCCTAGTTCACATGCAAATTCTACAACAATCATAGCTATCTTCTATCGATAGCCCAAAACATATATTTCTGAACAGATAGTTTATATTCCATAAAGGTAAACTTTCCAAATCTCAAGAGGTGAGTGATAATACATATCCAGCTCTACCTTCCTCATCAATACTAATCCAATTTCATTGTTCCAACATTAATTTCATTTATTTATACAAAATAAATGTTTGAGACATTTAGGGAAAAATTCTTAGTTGTTTCAAAATCAAACCCGAGTATTCAAAATCAACTATTTCCACTCAACTCCTCATTATTTTCAACATCAAAACCATTCCCAAGAGACTATTAAAAAAAAACCCTTGTTTTGATTTTTCTATTCAAAACCCTAGACTTGTTCCAAACCTTCCAAATCCATACTATAGTTCAAAAACAACAAATAACTAAGTTAAAACTCATAAAAAGTGTGAAAAGTATCCCTACCTTAAGCTATAGCATGAGTGAGAGAGTGAGAGAAACCCAAAGGCGTCAAAAACCAACCTTGCTCCGGTTAGAACAAGGCCCTCACCAAGCTCTATCTTTTTAACAAAGACACACAAGTGAAAAGATCGACGGATCTAAGTGTATTTGAAAGAAATATGTGAGTTTTAGAGAGAGAGTGAGAGAAAATAGGGTTTGGAAATGTTTAGAGAGAGAGTGATATGAAAAGGTGATTTTTACAGACTAATAGACGCACAGTCGCTCGAGCACAAGAAGTGACGCTCAAGCGTAGAATACACACTTCCAGTAGTTTTGCAGACAGAAGACCATCGCTTGAGCGTAAGAATGGCCGCTCGAGCACACGACTGCTCAAGTGTAAGAAACACCGCTCGAGCGTAGAATACACTCTTTTAGCAGTTTTGCAGGCCTGCAAAACTATTGAGAGTTCACAAATCTCGCTCGAGCATAAGAAGTGACGCTTGAGCGGAGAAGTAAAATTTTGACCAACAAAAATTTGAAAACTAAGCTACCAACTTGTTCCAAACGCAACCGATACAACCTAATAGCCAAACTCAAGGAAAAAAAAGGAATAAGACAAGAACAACAATACAAAATCATGAAACCCAAGTCCAGAATATCAAATGGGTCGGGTCTAAAACCATAATCGTTATAGAATAAGAGGAGGAGGAAGAAAAAGAAAGGGAAGAGAGTTGGCCAAAGATGGCACCGACAATGAGGGTAATGGCAGTGAACTTCTTTTGCAGCCCCCCTCTCTCTCTTTCTCTCTCTTATTGGATTTACTGAACTGAAACAAAGAACTTTTTTTAGTTCACCAAAATGATGTTGTCTTGGTGAAGGGTAATCTCAGCCCTTCATTTTAAAACTGGGTCATGCGACGCTTTCCTAGGATCACTCTAAAGGATCACTTCACAGGATTAATCTGGAGGATCTAAACTTGTTTATTTTTCCTCTATTATGAGGATTGCATGTAGTTGTTGAGCTTGGGCTTAATAGGTTTCACATTATGGGATAATTATCGATTAGTCCCATTAAATATATTTGAATATCATTTAGTTCTATTAACTTTTTGAAGACATTAGTAGGTCTTACATTATCTATCTTGCCTTATCTATCTTGCCTCATTAAATTATTACTTTTCAAGTTTTTTTTCTTTTATATCTTCTTTCTCTCTCTCTCCCCTCTACTATTTCTCTTTATCTCTCCCTTTGCTATTTTTCCAAAAGTTTCACATCGCCACTGTCTATTGTCGTCGTCGCCGCCCACCTGCCACTACCACTGTCACCATTGCCGTCTATCCACCACTACCATTGTCATTGTTGTTGTTGTCGTCATCATCGACCACCACCACTACAGTCGTTATTTAAATGTTGCCACTGTTTTATCTTTACTATCGCCGATCTATACACCATATCACCACTGTAGTCAATCTACATAACCACCATATTATCACCACCTCCTAGGGATAGACAAATGTTGGGTTGGGCTGGTGTAGCCCGACTTTTTGTGCCCCTTTCGGAAGACAAATAGCTCTACAGTTCGGACATCACTTGTAGATTTCACAAGTGCAATGTGAAATAATGAAAACACAAAAAAGTCCAAATCCGACAATTCTTTTTGAAAAATCAATGTTTGAATCAAATTCCAAAAATGGACTGTTTTGCCAGATTACAGAGTCGCCACCTAAATATTTTTGAAAAACTTAGAAAACCCAAGACTTGTGCCAAAGGCCATTAGTCTGTCATCACCAAAGTGTCTCGGCTCGGAAACTTAAATACGAGAGAGGAAGGTCATGAATTGAACATCCCACTCGCCCAATCAAAGATCGACCTCTACTAATCATGATGTGTTTCTTATTTACATTATATGCTCTTGTTCTGATTTATTAGCTATTTTAATATGTGATGTGCACATAAGATATAGACTAGTTTGCAAGAATTGGAACACTTGATCTCATGCTTTGTTTCAAAATTGTTTTGTTAATTTGCCACTTGAAAAAGTGGGCCAAAAAAAAATGGACATTTAATCAAACTATCCCAGTTCAAGCAACTAGCTTTCATCCACACGCATTCAAAAATTATATCATTTAAGCAATTAGCCTCATGGTATTCATGCTTTAGATATTGCAACATAAACATCCGATGCAAGATGCAATGCTAAGACATAAAAGTTTACCTAGTACTCCGAGCCAAAATAAGGGAAAGGAAAGAGTTAGAAAAATATGCATGTTCCTAACTTATGCAATTTGACTATTGCAGCGCACACATTATGTATTTTTTATATGCCCGGCTATGAGCATGGCATATGATTGTCTTCAAGACATGCGAGAGAGCACGTATTCAAGTAATGAGTTTGACAATTTGACATTGGGTTAGCATGATGAGCCGAACCTTGGATGCATGCAAGACAATGGATGCAAATCATAAGAATGCTAATGAAACATGATGCACTATACTAACCATCGTAAGCCAGTAAGTAGAAGGGAGAAAGACGTGGGGTTAGAAGACATACAACTTATTACAACATTTCCCCCATACAAGAGGGTGTGAATCAAAGTCCAAAAGTCTGAATTTAACTAATTATTACAAAACCGAATGAATAAATAAGCGAGGCTAATTAACTAGCTAACTATGCTATTACAACAAGGATAACCAAGATAAATAAACTCGTTATTTAAACTAATTAACTACAACAATTACAAAGGGATAATAGTAATAATTATAACATTAATAATTAATGAGACTAATTACAACAAACAATATTAAATTAAATTAATTACGATGATCATAATGTAAATGAGGATGCACAAGAATTGCATGCATGCACATGCACAATGTTCAAGAACAGCTCTGTCTGCCCCAGGCTTGCTTTATTTTACCTCAACCTGCTCTCTGTTTTTTGCAAAAATACATTGCTGACCAAATATTGAGGACCGGCTAGCCTTCAATGAAGCCCGGCCAAGCTTAGAGAAGGCCGGTCGTGCCTCAATTTTGTGTAAAACTCTGTTTTGTGTTCTGAAGTAAAAACAGTGCAGACAGAGTTATTCAAGCTCTGTTTGTCCCTTTCTTACTTCTCTGTCATGGAAAAGTCTCGAGAGAATGTTAGAATTGTTTCTAAAGCCATCAATGAGCAAATTGATTGCTTGATGATTTCAGATACAATTTCAGACAAAAATCAATGAATGCAATGAATATGACCACTCTTCCCCATTTATCATGGAATTAACTCAAAAAGGGAAATAGAGACGCTTCAAGAATCATCAAAACGCCCTGAATTAGTGTATGACCACTCTTGACTCGATAAACTTGGCATAACGCCCAGCCAAACCTAAGTAAGATGACTCATTTTCTTTATGTTTGTTGGTTGCTTTTAAACCAATTCTCTTAGTCATTTCCATTCTTTAGTCCATTTGTCTGAAGTGATGATTAAGTCCTCCAAAAGGAGAGAAGCATCAAAAGGGAAGTAATTCTCAACATGAAAGAGGGATCATGCAATTGACAATGAATCTTTGTAGAGATTAAGCCATTAAGCGTGAATCTCTAGTTCATGTGTTGATTTCAGCCTCAACACAGGGTGGCACAAGGTATAAAAAGGGATTTCTTGGGTATGATCAATGGGAATATGGAAGGTTTGGGGTTGTTTCGAAGCTTGAACAAGACTCCTTCGTTAAGACCTCGAACCATACATAATACCACTTTCATCATCGAGTGCTCCGAGTAAAGCGCTCGAGCCTTGCGGGCGGTAAAAAATGGGGTGTCTACAACTGACACTACATATAAGGAATTTTGTGTTTGTCCAATCCCGGCTCGGCTCGGCTCGGCTCGGCTCGGCTCGGCTCAGCTCTAACATCGAACCTCTATATCTGCCCAACCCCGGTCCAAAAAATAATTATAAATCCCAAGCCACTCATCAGGCTATATGTTAAAATTTTTTTAAAACTTGAATCAACTAAATAGATTAGAACAGCCCTAAAACATCCTTTAATAAGCCAAAAACAGTGGTTGAAAATGTAAGAAAAGAGCTCAAATGCTAAACAAAAAGGGTAAAGATAATAAAGCTATGTAAGCAAAAACAAAGCAGGGGTGGCCAACCCCTCCAATTTTAAGACTTTAAACCATATTTTTTGGCCTTAATTCAACTCTGAAAATCAATTCAAAAATCAAAGAAAAAGAGTGTAAAGGAACCAAGGGTTGAGCTATAAAAATAGGTGCAAGTAAGGGTGTTAACCTTACCACCTTAGGTAGCTTATCCAAACCCAAGTTCCAACACTTAAAATGGATGCAAAACAGCCCAAGAATACAAGAAATATGTAGAAATGAAGTAAGCAAAAACAAGAACAAAAGTTATAAGCTTATATCTCTCAAAACGGAGTAAGCTTTGGCTGATGATCAAACTCACTGTTGACACACTCTCAAGTTTGAATTATGCTTCTCGCAAACTAGATTCAGATTCTTTTTTTTTTCAGTGATAAATTTATCAATTTCTTTTGTTCTTTGTGTATGTGGAAGAAGATAATTTTTGTAAATGAGTGAGTGAATACGAGTAATGATAGTGGATATCAATGAATAAATTTACAGTGATAAATTTATTAGTCTGGTTAATAAATTTATAATGATAAATTTATCAATCATGACTTGTAGATAAATAAGTCTGGTCAATAGAACTGGCTCGTAAATGCTCCTTTGATTACTGGTTGTTACTGGTCGTTAGATTTTTGTTGAGTTTCTAGTGATTTCTTTAATTATGTAAATATTTTTTATGATTATAATTATATTCATATCAATTGAATAAATAAATAAATAGATAAAGGGGAAATGCAGCAAATAAAATATAAAACTATGAAAAAGTATAATATTTTAATTATTAAAATGTATAAATTTTTTTATTAATTTAATTTTTTTACTGCAACACTGTGCAGTTATTTTGCCAGAAATAAAGTATAATGTAAAAGAGAGATTAATATGGAAAATAAATGAAGAAAGAGAGTGTGTAGTATATCTGTAATAGAGGGATTAATATGAAAAATAAATGAAGAAAAAGAGTGAAGTCGGTAGTCTTCTCTTTTAAGGGAAACCGTATGGTCACGCACCCCCACCATAAATTAGTATAATTTTATCATAAAATTTTATAATATTAATTATAAAATATGTAATTTTATTATAAATTAGTGTAATAAAATATTTAAAATTTTATGAATTATATAAAAAAATTTGTAACTTGGTTATGACATTTTTTGTTACGCTAATTTGTGGTAAAGTTATGCATTTTGTGTTTCATGTTATAAAATTTTGTGATAAAATTAAGTCAATTTGTAATAGGGTGTGTACCATAGAATTTCCCCAGTCGAGGGTTCCTCCAGGGCAAAATTACAAATTAATGTAAGTTTTTAAAATAATTTTAAATTAATAGTAAACTTTATCAACTTTAATAATTAAAGTTATAAATATTTTTTCATTAATATACAAATATTTTGTGAAGTTTTAACTGATTTGCAATTTTTTGTTCCTCTAAAAGCATTATTAGGACTGTTGTTTTGGTGTTTTGATGTGATACAAAGAGCGTATGTGTAAGGAAAATCAATAGAATTGAATTAACTATTCAAACTAACTGAAATTTTTTAGTCTTTGGTTTGTTTTTTACAACAGTGATACTTAAAATGCAGATTTAATTATTCAAAAATTATTTAAAACAAAATCTAAATTTAATTATTTAGAAATTATTTAAAATTATCATCTTGTAGTTCAGTTTATTTTACATATAAATCTTACAATACACAAATTTAATCTTCAACTCACAACCATCCACTCAGAAAAATCTAAGTGGGCAAGTCTAGATTTCCACCCTTATCATCTTGTAATTCAGTTTATTTAGAAATTATTTCCACACTTAATTATTTAAAATTATCATCTTGTAGCTTAGTTTATTTTACATATAAATCCTACACTACACAAATTTAATTTTCAACTCACAACCATCCACTCAGAAAAATCTAAATGGGCAAGTCTAGATTTCCACACTTACTGGTTTTATAATATATAATCTATTTTGATTTTGATAAATTTTATATTGATGCATATTTAACCGATAGAAATATTATATTCAAATATTTTGTATTTGATTTTCTAAGTATTAAAAGATAAGTGGCCAATTATTTCAATGCATTCCCACCATTTCACTGGTGAGCTAGAAAAACCCAACAATATTATAAACTAGAAAAATTTATGGGGAAAAACATTAAAAAAACACTATGATGGATTATTGTTTCAAGTATGAATCTTATTATATAATAATTGAATCTAAAACACACAATGTTTGGAGTAAACTTTTTGACGAATTTGATATTTGTTTCAACTATGAATCTTATTATATAGTAATTGAATCTAAAATATACAATACTTTTGGAGTAAACTTTTTGACGAATTTTCATTTTTCTTATTTGTTAAACCACGACAATATCCAAGGACCATACGGATTCTTGTTTCATAGGTAGGTAAGGTAAACTAATTATAGAACTTTAAAAAAGTCACAAAATTGATTTTTATTTTTTTTATTTTTTGTAGTACTATTGTTTTAATATTTTATTTTTTAAATACACCTAATCTAGCTACACTTAAAAATATAATATTTATGAAAAAAGACTTTAAAAAATTCACCAAATATAAAAAATATGAAAATTTATTACATTTTTGTGTTTTGTTGTATTCAATGAATTTTTTTTAAAGATTTTTAAATATACCAAAATTAAGTTGATTTAAAAAGTAAAAAAAAAATGATTAAAATATTTCAAAAAATCATTAAAATATTTCAAAAAATCATTAAAAATACAAAATACGAATTAAAAACTCAAAAAACTGCTTTCGAAAAGGGTTTGGATTCTCTCAAATTGTCATCTCAACTTGAGGAAGAATTTGGGTTTGGTAAGTCCATTTTGGAATCGATTCAGATGACCTAAATCGTTTACATTTTAGGACTATTTGAATCATATTTGTTTTAAAAAAAAATAGACGACGAATATAATTTCAAAAATAATGATATATTTTTTTTAATATAAATATAATTTAAATATATAACTATTGATATTTAATCATCTTAATTTTTTATATAAATATTCTATTTAACGAATTTTAAAATATAAAAAAAATTTAATTATTAAAACGAGACCTATAATAATTCCACGAATCCCTCAAATGCTCCCATAATTAGACCCCAATCGGGGAGAGTTCAACCCGTTTGAAAAGTCCATACCAAACAAACTTATCCCATTGCTCTTTTTTACGTTGTACATACATGTTAATGTGTTTGGGTTTGTTTACTTTTGTAATGCTTTTTTTGGTTTTTTTTTTTATTTTTTATTTTTTTAGGAACTAAAAAAGTTAATCTATTTTGAAAGTTATTAAAAAATATATTTTTTTAATGAATAAAAAATTTGATATAATATTTTACTTTTTTTAGTTAATGACAAAAAATGTAGTGTTTTTTTTAATTTTTTTTTAACCAAATAGTGTCTATTTGGTTTGATTTTTTAAAAATTATTTTTATGAGTTGTTGTTTTTTTAGTGATTTTTTAAAATCTTTTAATTAATTTTTCTTTATACTTTTTAGATGTACCTAATCAAGATCATTTAAAAAAATAAATAAATAAATAAACCAAACCAAACCAAGCATTAAGTCCCATCAAAGGGGGTCGGCTACATGAATCCTTCTTCTCCATGCGGCCCTATCAAAGGCTAGTTCATTAGTGAAATTAAGTAGATCTATATCTCTATTAGCAACGTTAGCTAATGTTAATCTAGGCCTACCCCGTCCCCTGACATTCCCTTCTACCGTTACAATATCGCATCTCTTCACTACTGCCTTTGTTGGTCTCCGTTGAATATGACCAAACCATCTCAATCGATTCTCTCTCAACTTATCTTCTATCGGTGCTACTCCTACCCATTCCCGAATACACTCATTCCTAAACCTCTCTTGTCTAGTCTTACCACACATCTACCTTAGCATCTCATCTCAGTCACACTCATCTTATCTACATGTTGTTTCTTAGTTGCCCAACACTCCGTCCCATACAACATCGCTGATCTAATAACCAATCTATAGAACTTACCTTTTAGTCTAGTGGGTATTCATTTATCGCACAATACCCTGTAGCTCGACTTTCTTCGCGCCCCCTTTCGGAGAGCTCGAATTGGTCCTACAGTTTAGACTCCTGTCACGGTTCTAAATCTAATCTCACAAAGTGTAATGTGAAACTAATAAACACCAAAGAGTCCAATCCAGCAAATCATTTTGGAAAATCGATTTTGAATCAAATAATGCCAAAACTAGACTGTTTTGCCAAATCACAGAGTCGCCACCTAAATGTTTTGTTTTTAGAAAATTTAGGAAACCCTAACTCGTGCCGAAGGCCACGTGTCCGTCATCACCAAAGTTGCCTCGGCTCGGGAACTTGGGTACGAGAGGGAAAGGTCCTGAAATGAGCACTCCTGCTTACTCGATCAAAAGATCGGTCTCTACTAATCATGATATGTTGTTTTATAAATCTCATGTGTTCTTATTCCGGTTATTAGCTAACTTTATTATTTGACGCACACACAAGCAAGTATAGACTAAATCGCAAAAATTGAAACAAAACAACTCATGTTTGTTTTCGAAAATGGTTTGAAGTTGCCACCCTCAAGTGGGCTTAAAACATGATTTTGCCATTTCGCAAAGTGGGCTTAAAACATACATTCGTTGAATTGTTCAAATTCAAACAACAAAGCCTCTACCCACAGGCATTCATGCAGTTTATCAAGTAAGCACATAGCCTCATGGCAAGCATGCTATCATGGTAAGACTCACGCATATGCAAGTATGCTAAAGCGTAAAACTTACCAAGTACTACAAGCCAAAACAAAAGCGAGTTAGAAACAATGCATGATCCTAACTATATGTTAAGATGCCTAATGCAACACATACAATAATGCGACTAAATTGGCTCGGCTACCTAATCATGTCATATGATACAATTTGATAACATGCTTTGAAACACATATTAAAAAAAGTATTGAATTGATGATGCAGTTTGAATGATGTGCCGAGCCTTGTTGCATGCAACACAAATAAATGATTCAAACATACAAGCATAAGGTATGCTAATTGAAAATGTCCCTAATCTAACCATCGAAAGCAGATAAATAAAAGGGATAAAGATGTGGGGTTGGAAGACATACACATACGCAAGCATGCCTATTACAACATTGCGTCCTCGCGAAGGAGGGTTTGAATGAATAAGCTAAGCTACACTAAGCTAAGTTATTACAAACCAAAACTAATTAACTATTCTAGCTAATTATTACAATAATTGAAATAAATTAACTAACTATTCTAAGCTTGCTAAAATATTAGTTACAACAAAACGAATTAAGCTAATTAATTACAACACTTGTATGAATGAATTAGCTAACTTATTCTAAGCTAACAAAAGCAACTAAATGGCCTCGAGGGCGAGGGACGCATGCATGCTCGGTTGCTCCGCCCGAAAATGCCCTTGCCTTGCCATCGGATGCCTCTGTTTGCATTCATTTGATCTCTGAAAACTGTACTAACTTCCAGATTGCCTTTGCTCCAACACATGAACACACTTGCACAAAAATTGACTGGTGGCCGGTTGGCCACAAAAAGTGGCTGTCGGCCACCTCAACTTGCCAGTCGGCTAGTTTAAGTGGTTGTCGGCCACCTCAACCAGCCGTTCAGCTATTTTAAGTGGTCGGTCGACCATCCCCTTTTTTGGACTTCTGCTTTTGTTGCAACAAAGGGCAAACAGAGGCAAAGCAATGCATTTTCAAAAAATGTGTGTACTGCTACCCTCTTTATCATTTCTCAAGCTCAAAGGAGTGTAGTTCTTGGCTCTCAAGCCACCAATCAAGCATTTTCAATGCATGATGGCCAAAGAGCCAATTTTGTACAAGGTCAATGAATGCACAAACAAGACCAAAACAACCACCACCCTATCATGCATGATCAAGGGTGGCGGTGACTAAGAAAAACGACACGTTTCATCACTTTGATTATGAAACGTCCCATTTTCCTTATGTTTGGATTAACGTCCAATCCAAACACATGCAATGCAACACAACATGCTTATCTTGTTTATGTTTTACTTGTCAAATTTTGTTTGCACATTTTACATTACCAAATCATTCTTTAACCGGTTAAGTCCAAGGTGAGTGTCCTCTAATGAGAGAGGGGTCAACCAAAGGATGACTTAAGACATGAGAGAGATCATGCCGTTGGTTAGTAGAAACCCTCAAAAGAGGATTAAAACCATTAAGCACAAGTCTCAATCTCAAGCTTAAACACAACCTTAAGGCTAACCAACCTCAAACAAAATGGAAAAGTGAAGAAATGAGAAAGGTGGCAGATATTTCAGTGCTAAAATGACATGCAAAATGACACTAAATCATGCAAGCAACACATGCAATACATGCTAAAAAGCCAAAAGCACCAAACTAGTGAAGATCACAACACTATAGGCATGCAATACAAAGCTCAGCTGACCAAACTAGTTCTGGACAGAGTTAAAATATGCCTAAACAGTGGCTAAAACATACTGAGATTGAGGTACAAAGGGCTAGAAAAACATGCTCACATGTTAGCTTGCAAACAAGACTCAAAACACAACTCTCAAAAGCAATGAAAGAGTGAAATAAATGAGCATGTGACAGAGTTATATACACTAAAATTACATGTTAAAAGACACTACAACATGCAATCATTCCAAGCAAAACATGTTTAGAGGCCTAAAATGCCAAGCTAGTGAAGCCATTTGCACTACAACTATACAAAACAAAGCCCACATGACCAAAGCAGCCCAAAACAGAGCTAAATCATGCCAAAACAGAGGCAAACACATGCTGGAAATAAGCTAAGTTAAGCTACAAAAACATGCTACCATGTGATGCTAACTAGGCATGAAAGTGAGACACAAGGAGGGGAGGCTAACCCCTCCATATTTGGACTTCAAAACATGCTTTTTACCACTGAAATAACTTTGAATTTCAGTTGTTTAAAGGCCCAAAAAGTTTGATTTTAACATGCTAAAAGATGGTGCAAAGGCTCACACAAATAAGCAACAAGAGGGGTAGACAACCCCTTAGCACAAAATGACTTCAAACTAACATGTTAAGGCTCAAAAATCAGAACTTTTTGTAGTTGAAAACTAGGCCCAAAACAGTATAAAGAGATGGCAAAGCAAGTATGTACAAAGAGCTTAAATGAGGTAAGCCTTATACCTCTGAAGCACAGCACAAAACCGCCACTCTCTTAGGCTTAAACAACCTTTCAACAGCCCAAAATAGGTTCCAAGAGGCCTCAGCTCCAAGGTGGTCCAATTGGTTAAGGGCTAGTGTGCAAATGTGTAAACCTCTCAAAATGGGGGAGAGACCCCCCTATATATAGAAAATCAAGCTAAAGGCTTGTATTCATCCCTCTATACATGTGTATGGAGATGGCCTTCAGTGAACAATAGCTGGCACAACTGACAAAGAAATATCTGAAAAAGTAAAAAAATGGCCGTTGGCCACCTCAACTAGCCGACTGACCACTTCAAGTGGTCGACGAGAGGGAAAAGTGGCCGACAAGGCCAAAAAGTGGTCGACAAGGCCCCTCCCCCTTCCAGGAAAGAGGCACCAAGGTTTGGTCCAAAAACAAGCACAAAACAAAAAGGGTTCAGAGGCTCAAAGACAAGGTGTTCCGCCGAGAACTTCGGGCGCTCAAAACAAGCACAAATAAACATAATCATCGAGTGCACAAATGATGACGTCTAAGTCTTGAGGTCGGTAAAAAATAGGGTGTCTACATATCCCAGATGCATTTCTCCACTTACACCATCCTACCTTAATCCTATGGGCCGTATCTGCATTAATCTCCCCGGCTATTGTGATAATCGACCCTAAATAACAAAAATGTTCACTCTTAGGTAGTTCTTGGTTCTCAACCTTCACTTCTCCTCTTCTTTCATTGTTACTGTTACTAAATTTACACTCCATGTACTCTGTCTTTGTTCTACTTATCCGGAATCCTTTAGATTCAAGAGCTTTTCTCCAAATCTCCAACTTTGTATTAATTCCTTCTCTAGTCTCATCCATTAGCACGATATCGTCTGCAAAAAGTATACACCATGGCACGTCATCCTGAATATTTCTCGTCAACTCATCCATAACTAAAGCAAAAAGATAAGGGCTTAAGGTAGATCCTCGGTGTAACCCAACAGTGATAGGAAATTCATTTGTCTCTCCAGTAGGCAATCTAATAGTGGTTACCACCCCTTCATACATGTCCCTAATCACATCAATGTAACCTTTTGTCACCCATTTCTTCTCTAACACCCACCATATTATATCTCAGGGCACTCTATCATATGTTTTTTCAAGGTCAATAAACACCATATAAATATCTTTTTTTTTTTCTCTATACTTTTCTATTACTTTCCTCAAAAGATAAATCACTTCCATTGTTGACCTGCAGGGCATAAACCCAAATTGATTCTCTTAAACCCGTGTTATATCTCACAATCGCCGTTCCATCACCCTCTCCCACACTTTCATTATATGATACATTAGCTTGATTCATCTATAGTTGTTGCACTTCTGAACATCTCTGTTATTCTTATATATTGGCACTAAAATACTCTTCCTTCACTCATCCGACATGTTCCTAGTCAACAAAATTTTGCTAAACAACCTAGTCAACCAAACAACATCATTTTTATCCAACCACTTCCAAACTTCAATAGGGATATCATCGGGTCCTAAAGCCTTGTTTGATTTCATCTTCTTAAGTACAATCTCCACTTCAAAGTTCCTAATCCTGCGATAAAAGCTATAGTCTTAGTTTATCGTATTACTAGTCATTTCTTCCCTTATTGCCGTACCTCCATGTTCCTTATTTAATAGTTTCTCAAAATAGTTCTTTCATCTTTCCTTAATCTCTTCATCATTCACCAACACCTTAGAATCCTCACTCTTTATGCACTTAACTTGATTAAAATCTCTTGTTTTCCTCTCCCGTATCTTAGCAAGTTTGTATACCATCTTCTCTCCCTCTTTACTATCTAGTCTAGTGTATAGGTCATCATAAGCTTTCAACTTCACCTCTCTCACTACTTTTTTGACCTCCTTATTAGCCAAATATAGCTCTTAAGGTTTTCTTCAGTTTTATCCTTCTGTCACTTTTTAAAACACTCTTTTTTTGCCTTAACTATCGCTTGAACCTCTTCCCTCTACCACTAAGTTTCCCTAGAGCTGGGTCCCGTCCCTTTCCACTCTTTAAGCACTTCCCTTGAGATTCTCCCCATACAGTTGGCCATCAAGTTCCACATAATGTTAGCATTATCTTCCAAGTCTCAAGAACCTTCCTTATCCATTCTATTCTTAAATATTTCTAGTTTATCCCCTTTTAAGTCCTACCATCTCATCCTACGACGCTCACCATCCTTCCTAGCTTGGTATTGCCCTCTAAAATATAAATCTAGTACCAAAATCCTATGTTGATAGGTTAGGCTCTCTCTGGGAATCACCTTACAATAATTGCATTTTAGGCGGTCCATTTTTCTCACTAAGACGTAATCTATTTGGCTCTTAACTGACCTACTCTTAAAAGTTATCAAATGCCCATCTCTCTTCTTATACATAGTATGGCCACCACCAGGTCAGAAGCCAATGCAAAATCTAAGATACTTTCTCCAGCCTCATTTTTGTCACCAAAACTGTATCCACCATGCACCATTTCACAGCCTAATTTATCTATGCCTGCATGGCCATTAAAATCTCCACTTATAATTAGGTTCTCTCCTACGGGTATCTCCTGTAAGATCTCATCCATTTGCTCTCCCAAAAATCCCTTAGTCTGATCATCTAATCCTACTTGAGGGGCGCATGCACTAATAACGTTCACTATATTCCCTCAAATAATTAGTTTAACTAACATAATCCTATCTCATTTCCTAATGATCGCCACTACATTCTCCACCAGACCCTTGGCAATTATGATTCCTACCCCATTCTTGCGCCTGTCCTTACCACTATAATACAATTTAAAACCGATATCCTCAATTTCCCTAGCTTTCTCACCCGCCCACTTAGTTTCTTGTACGTAAGCTATACTAACTCTCCTCCTAATCAGAACATCTACCAATTCCATTGTCTTACCAGTTAAGGTTCCTATATTTCAAGTTACTACCCTAAACCTGTAGTCTTGAACTAACTTCTTTACCTGCGCTCATCCAGAAAAATACGGGAACCTTTGCCCATTTTTCACTGCACCCAGGCGTCGACCCCTTACTCACTTTTCGAAACACCCGAAGGCAGGCGCAATTAATTCCTTCTCTAGTCTCATCCATTAGCACGATATCGTCTGCAAAAAGTATACACCATGGCACGTCATCCTGGATATTTCTCGTCAACTCATCCATAACTAAAGCAAAAAGATAAGGGCTTAAGGTAGATCCTCGGTGTAACCCAACAGTGATAGGAAATTCATTTGTCTCTCCAGCAGGCAATCTAATAGTGGTTACCACTCCTTCATACATGTCCCTAATCACATCAATGTAACCTTTTGTCACCCATTTCTTCTCTAACACCTACCATATTATATCTCAGGGCACTCTATCATATGTTTTCTCAAGGTCAATAAACACCATATAAATATCTCTTTTTTTTTCTCTATACTTTTCTATTACTTTCCTCAAAAGATAAATCACTTCCATCGTTGACCTGCAGGGCATAAACCCAAATTGATTCTCTTAAACCCCTGTTATATCTTACAATCGCCGTTCCATCACCCTCTCCCACACTTTCATTATATGACACATTAGCTTGATTCATCTATAGTTGTTGCACTTCTGAACATTTCTGTTATTCTTATATATTAGCACTAAAATACTCTTCCTTCACTCATCCGACATGTTCATAGTCAACAAAATTTTGCTAAACAACCTAGTCAACCAAACAACATCATTTTTATGCAAGCACTTCCAAACTTCAATAGGGATATCATCGAGTCCTAAAGCCTTATTTGATTTCATCTTCTTAAGTACAATCTCCACTTCAAAGTTCCCAATCCTGCGATAAAAGCTATAGTCTTAGTTTATCGTATTACTAGCCATTTCTTCCCTTATTGTCGTACCTCCATGTTCCTTATTTAATAGTTTCTCAAAATAGTTCTTTCATCTTTCCTTAATCTCTTCATCATTCACCAACACCTTAGAATCCTCACTTTTTATGCACTTAACTTGATTAAAATCTCTTGTTTTCCTCTCCCGTATCTTAGCAAGTTTGTATACCATCTTCTCTCCCTCTTTACTATCTAGTCTAGTGTATAGGTCATCATAAGCTTTCAACTTCGCCTCTCTCACTACTTTTTTGACCTCCTTATTAGCCAAATATAGCTCTTAAGGTTTTCTTCAGTTTTATCATTCTGTCACTTTTTAAAACACTCTTTTTTTGCCTTAACTATCGCTTGAACCTCTTCCCTCTACCACTAAGTTTCCCTAGAGCTGGGTCTCGTCCCTTTCCACTCTTTAAGCACTTCCCTTGAGATTCTCCCCATACAGTTGGCCATCAAGTTCCACATAATGTTAGCATCATCTTCCAAGTCTCAAGAACCTTCCTTATCCATTCTATTCTTAAATATTTCTAGTTTATCCCCTTTTAAGTCCTACCATCTCATCCTACGACGCCCACCATCCTTCCTAGCTTGGTATTGCCCTCTAAAATATAAATCTAGTACCAAAATCCTATGTTGATAGGTCAGGCTCTCTCTAGGAATCACCTTACAATCATTGCATTTTAGGCGGTCCACTTT
Organism: Camellia sinensis; assembly: GCF_004153795.1. Classification (NCBI taxonomy): domain Eukaryota; kingdom Viridiplantae; phylum Streptophyta; class Magnoliopsida; order Ericales; family Theaceae; genus Camellia; species Camellia sinensis. The sequence continues at coordinate 412,954 of NW_021030634.1, read as the reverse complement.
TCTCACTAAGAAGTAATCTATTTGGCTCTTAACTGACCTACTCTTAAAAGTTATCAAATGCCCATCTCTCTTCTTATACATAGTATGGCCACCACCAGGTCAGAAACCAATGCAAAATCTAAGATACTTTCTCCAGCCTCATTTTTGTTATCAAAACCGTATCCACCATGCACCATTTCACAGCCTAATTTATCTATGCCTGCATGGCCATTAAAATCTCCACCTATAATTAGGTTCTCTTCTACGGGTATCTCCTGTAAGATCTCATCCATTTGCTCTCCCAAAAATCCCTTAGTCTGATCATCTAATCCTACTTGAGGGGCGTATGCACTAATAACGTTCACTATATTCCCTCAAATAATTAGTTTAACTAACATAATCCTATCTCATTTCCTAAAGACCGCCACTACATTCTCCACCAGACCCTTGGCAATTATGATTCCTACCCCATTCTTGCGCCTGTCCTTACCACTATAATACAATTTAAAACCGATATCCTCAATTTCCCTAGCTTTCTCACCCGCCCACTTAGTTTCTTGTACGCAAGCTATACTAACTCTCCTCCTAATCAGAACATCTACCAATTCCATTGTCTTACCAGTTAAGGTTCCTATATTCCAAGTTACTACCCTAAACCTGTAGTCTTGAACTAACTTCTTTACCTGCGCTCATCCAGAAAAACACGGGAACCTTTGCCCATTTTTCACTGCACCCAGGCGTCGACCCCTTACTCACTTTTCGAAACACCCGAAGGCAGGCGCAACACGTCACTTGAGGGTAACGACCTAGCATTTAAACGATTCAAAATAGGATTCATTTTCATAAGGGATCCGAACGATTTTTTTTACGTGTTGGTTGTCGACTACCTAACACACAACCCTTATCCTTAACTCGGGTTTGGGACCGGCAGAGTTGTTAACAACTTTGGCGGAGTTCTAAAAAAATAAAATAAGTTGACTAAAAATATTAAAAAATCATTAAAGCCAAACAAAAATTTATGTATATTTTTATTCAAGTTTTGGTTCGTTTTTTAATAAACTTTTTTTAATTTTATTTTATATATTTTAGTTAAACTTTTTTATATTTTACATGCATCTAACCTTAATCTATCTAGAATGGTAAAAAAATTATTAAAATATGCAAAAAAAAAAAATTCAAAGAACAAAAGTTCATCTAAAAATAATTTGTAAAAACTTGGCCCAATGTGGCCAATTTCAAGCGGCCAGAGGCCCAAGAATAATGGGAGGTTTTATTCAGGGTGTTTAGTTTTAGTTTTTTTTTTTCAAAATTGAGCTTTTCGTTTTTTTTTAGTGAATATTTTTTAAATTTTAAGTATTTTTTATTTTACTTTTTTAGATGCACCTTAATTAGATGTATCTAAATAGTAAAATATTTATGAAAAAATAATAAATACACAAAAATACAAAAAATGTACTAAATTTTTATTTTTTATTTTTGTATTTTTTGGTATTTAGTGTACTTTTTAAAAAAAAATTTCACAAATATTATAATGTTTAAGTGTATTTATGTTAGGTGTGTCTAAAAATTAAAAAAATTACTTAAAATATTAAAAATATTCATTGAAAATATTAAAATACGAAAAATAAAAAAATAAAATTTTTTGAAAACTGTTTTCTGAAAATCAAAACCAAACAAAGTCATTTGCACGCAAAAAATTATTCAGTATGCTCGGTTTTTCAATACTCTCTATTAAATTATTTAGGGTTATAATTTACTCTTAATACACCATATAACTTTTTACAAATTACCCTTCTTGTAAATTAAAAATCTTGAATTGACAACCATTGTTGCTTCATAATCTATCAAAAAGTTAGTAAAAAAATTAAGCTAATAAAAGAGCATCATAGTAAAACATAATTAAATCAAACAAAACTGTTTGTAATTCAACAAATACATATCTCAATCTCTAATTTACTCCTCCTCAGTGACAGACTCGCCATTCTTCTTGTTATGCTTCCTAACATACCTTTGTTCCTCAAAAACTTAGGGTGCACCTTTATTAAAATCAAACAAATAAAAAAATAAAATAAAATAAAATAAAATCAAGATTGCAACTTTGCTGCCGTTTGGCAAGTTGGTTTAGAGTGGATTGGGACTAAAAAAGTACAAAAAAAAAAAAAAAAAAAAAAAAGGGTTAAATAAGTCAATAAAATAAAATATTATATTTGAATTATAACTATTTCACTTTTTTTTTCATAAAAAAATAAAAAAAGTCATAAAAATTAAAAAAATTCTTTCCAAACAAATTTAATTTAACCAAGTTAAGTTAGTCAAAAAAATAAAAAAAATTAAACTAAAAAAAGTTCTTTCCAAAAACGAACATTTTCACATCTTTCAAATCTAATTGGGCTGCAAACGATGATGTATATATAGACATAAATGAGTACAAATAATATGGAGAGAGAGAGAGAGAGAGAGAGAGAGAGAGAGAGAGAGTACACCTTTAGGGGAGGTATGCCTGTTTTTTTTTTAAAAAAAAAAAATTAAAAAGTCATTATCCTATTTAAATCACATCATTCTATTTAAGTCACATTATCTCTCTATCACATCATTTTAAAACCAACCCACACCCAACTCATATTTTATAAAAAGTCAAAAAGTACACATATTTAAATGATTTCAAACCACTTTTAAGACTGGTTATGTGTAATATGATTCCCAGGTTATACGTTTTTACATAAATATATACATATATAGAAATAAAAAAATTATACTTTAATGTTTATGTGAATACTTATCTCATCTTTAATAGATTGTTTCAAAAAATAATTTTGATTATTATTCTTATCTATTATTTGATTTTGTTCAAATTTTATTCTATTTGTAAGTAATAACACAATAAGAAATAATGATATTGATGATAATAGTGAGTTTTAGTGAGGTAGATCGGGGTTTTGAAATAAGAAAGAAAATAATTAAAATTTGGAGAAAAAGATGAAAAGACTTGAATATGAAGAAAACGTATGAGTGATTAGGGTGTACTATAAGAAAAAAAATATTTTATTGAAAGTTAATGTATATCATCCTTATTAATAAATTTACATTATGATATAAAAGAAAATTTTAATTAAGCGTACTAAATAACTATTTAGATGCAAATAAAATCACCCAAGATAATCAACAAGTAGCCCAAACTTCTAACAATGTGAAGAAAATGTCATTGCAACGAAGACATTGCTTTAGAAAGTAGATTAAAAATTAATTTTTTAAAAAAATATACAAAAAAATAAAAAAAATAATGTGACAAAAGAAAAATTAAAAAGCCAATAAACTAACTTTTACGTAGTATGGAACACCACATAATTTTCAATAATCTTAACTTTTTCTCTTTTGTTTTGGATAATGATCATTCTTTTGACTTGTTTTCTTTTTGGGTTTGCTTTTATTTATTTATTTTTTTAAGTGGCGTTTTGTCATTCCTTTGATTTCAATGCTGTGATTTCACCAAACCATAGGCCTCAATTCTGGGCCTAAGAGCATCTACATCTATAACAATAAATTTTGAGTTAAATTATAATTTTTTTTTTTACTAATATTTCTTTTTACTAATATTTCTTATTACTAATATTACTGATTAGTAATCCGGAAGCCTCTATAAAAGAGTGAATTCTTTCTTTTGTGAAATTAGGCAAATAAAACGAATTTCATCTTCCCTTCTTACGTATGTATATATAATTAATTCAAATATAGAAAATATAGAGTTTTGTATCTTTCTATATCTCCCCGAGAATCTCGTTTGACTAAGAATCCC